>CAUYRH010018049.1:0-89043 GCA_963574655.1 Perodicticus potto
GCAGGCGCCTGTAGTCCCAGTTACTTGGGAGGCAGAGGCAAGAGACTCGCTTGGGCCCAGGAATTGGAGGTTGCTGTGAGCTGTGATGCCACAGCACTCTATCCAGGGTGACAGCTTGAGGCTCTGTCTCAAAAAAAAAAAAAAATAAATAAAAAATAAAATAAAAATCTAGTTTGAGCCCCTCCTTTGTGAAGTAGGTTAATTAGGTTTTCATTTTCATAAATCAGAAAGTACTATTTTGAATATTTGAGGCTTTTACTTTAACTGTCTACTTACCAGGTGAGGTATAAATCAAAAGATACACAGTACTGTGTCAGGACTTAAGCTCCCATCTTTGCATTTTACTTTAGCATCTGTAAACTTTGAAGAGTGACTTTGTTTTGTTTTAAAGAAGATGATATGCATATGTACCTAATTCAGAACTAGGGAACTTCATTTAAATCACGATTTTGAAAAGTCTTAAAATATGCTTAAAGGGAACAAGATCATATTTTAATTGCCAATTTCTCTACCTTTTTAAACAACTGACTTCCTAGAACTTAATAAACACCTTCCTTTCAAAAGGAAATAAACACTATTTTGCTTTCAGATGTGTCTTGTCTCTCCAACCTTATAACTGTATGTACGTACACAACCATTTCTTTCTCTCTTGCAGGTGGCACAACCCAGGAAGGGGAAATCTGTGGTTTCAATTCTTTATGCCTCATCCTCTGAATGCTGGAGGCTTGCTGTATGTAGGCTGTATGCTGTTAATGCTAATCGTGATAGGGGTTTTTGCCTCTGACTGACTCCTACATGTTAGCATTAACAGGGTATGATGCCTGTTACTAGCATTCACATGGAACAAACTGCGGCCGTGGGAGGATGACAAAGAAGCATGAGTCACTCTGCTGGATAAACTTAGACTTCAGGCTTCATCGTGTTTTCATTTGTTACCAAAATCTGATCCCTGGGAAGTTCCACTTTAAATTAGGTTTTTCACTTAAGGTTATTTAAAAGATTTATCAGCAGTATACTGAATGCAGACAGTTTGAATTAAAGTTTTCTATTAATACATTTTTCTATTGATGATAAAAACAAAGATGTGGGCTTGAAGATTAAAGTGAAACTGTGGTTTATTCATCATAGCTTTTCATAAACACCTTTGATGATTCAGCTGGAAGAAATAGAAATATGGGCTAAACACATTCTAAAACAAACTTCTGAAACAAATTTCTATAATACCTTTGTACTTAAACATTAGAAGGACTGCTATACTCCAGTTACATCACGGATTGCCTGGCAACACTTTCTAAAAATTTTAGAAATTGATATTTTCCTTCATGTAACAATTTTCTATTTAGACAGCTCCAGTTTAAAATTAATACTTTCGGACAGGAGTGGTGGCTTACACCTGTAATCCTAGCACTCTGGGAGTCTCAGGCAGGGGGATTCCTTGAGCTCAGGACCAGCCTGAGCAAGAGCGAGATCCTGTCTCTACTAAAAATAGAAAAAAATTAGTTGGGGGTCATGGCAGGTGCCTGTTGTCCCAGCAACTGGGGAGGCTGAGGCAGGAGGATCCTTTGAGCCCAGAAGTTTGAAGTTGCTATGAGCTAGGCCGACACCATGACACTCTAGCCTGGACAACAGAGTGAGACTTTGTCTCCTATAATAAATAAATAAATAAATAAATAAATAAATAAATAAATATCAATACTTTTATTTGAAGCTTAAGAGGAAATTACAATATTGTCAACAATATTTCTGAGTGCTAACTACCTGTTTTTTTCCCTACACGAAACAACGATTTACTCAAAAAATCTCACATTTCAAGGCCCAAAGCTAGGTTCAAGCTCATGATGTAGCTTAGCCACATTGTGGAAACAGAGGATCCAGGTTTTTTTCTCTTTTTCTCCATGCACAGAATTGAGATAATACAAAGTTGTTGTGAGGCTTCATGAGATAGAGGATTATTCTGAAAGATAATCAAGTGCTACATTAATGTTTCAGTAAAATTAATCTAAGTACTAGTCCCCCTCGTTTGTTAGAAAAAAGCTTATGAGTTGGTTTACAGGATTTTTAGGGTTTAACTTTCTATGCAATTTTTCTACATAACTAATATATCATTACAAATATGTAGCAAATTGTAATTGTTAGGCTATTTAATGTATACTTGCTTTAACAATACTTCTCAACATTTTGTCAAAGTTATTCACTGTATTCAAATAAAACTCATGAGTTCTTAGTTATTTGAAAGTAACTCTTAGGGCCCCTTTTCTCTTGCAGGGTACAAATTGTAGTATCAGAAGATACTAAGGGGAACTGTTCCTGTCTGCTAGGACACAGTAGTATTCTCATATAGGAGCACCCCGTTGGCCTTGCCTCCCTTTCTGTTCAAGTTTTGTGCCCTGCCAAGATAATTTTTTTCTCTTAACCCTTGGGATGAACTTGTGGCTCCATGGAGCTCCCATAGAGATACATCACCTTTGAGGGTGTTTCTTTGGGTGAAGAACCTAGATATGGCCAGGTTCACTGGTTTTCTCTGATGCCCAACCCTCCTAGGCGTCCTGGTCATAGATGGATTCCTCCTGACCAGTATATCCAGTCATTCCAAATATTCTTAAAGCATGAGTAAAACTGGGTGTGTGTTTGGATCGGAGGAAGGGATCAGTAACAAGGAAGTGTGTATGTGTGAGTGTGTTGAAGTGACAGACTAAGGGTCATTTAAGTGAAAGGGGTTCTCTGGGGCACAGGGACGGTAACAGGATCAGAAGACAGAACTGAATCAAACAATAATTATGCAGCACATGGTTTATTTTTGAAAAAACTTCAAGATGTTAAAGAGGATTATCTGGGCTCTGACCTACTTCCCCCAAAATACGCTGAATTAGAGACCAGGCCTTTCCTATTTACTGTCAGCAGTTAGACGGACCCAGTAGCTAGAAAATTAAAGGGGGGTGAGAGGGGAAAAGAACAATAAGGCAAAAAAGGGAAGTTAGGGGATTGGTGAACACATACAGAAATAGACTACTAGAAACTTTCTAAAGATAGCCAACATCTTGAAGGAAAGTAAAAAAAAGGGGGCCATAAATGGGAAACATGCAAAAAAAAAGCTGACCAAGTACATGGTTCTCTATTAATAATAACTGGAAAAGAGTGAAACCTAAACCTGCATATAAGTTTGGCCTTCCATTTTGGGTTTCAAATTCTCCCATCGCAATAAGGATAAGATGAAAAATGTTCATGTGAGGGTGTTTTTTTGTTTTTACAGGTTTTGGCCAGGGCTGGGTTTGAACCCACCACCTCTGGTATATGGGGCTGGTGCCCTACTCCTTTGAGCCACAGGCACAGCCCTTTTGGGTTTTTTTTTTTTTTTTTTTTTTTTTGTCTGTTACTGTTGTATTTTGATAAAGGCAAGTACTCCAATATTAGTCTTTACCCACCTAACACACTACTACTGCATTTTTTGAGGTGGGCTGCTCAAACGTGTTCCATCACACTGGTGTCTTCTCTCTTCCGCCACTCTTCACCCTCAGGGACTTCCAGTTCGCTAGCACTTAATGAAGCATATCTTCATTTGTATTCAGGTAGGAATGGTTTTGAAGTGACACTCTTGAATGACAAACCACCTGCACATTCACACCCCTGTCAAATGTTTACTAGTTTGATCACACTATTATTATACCAAGTCCAACTCTAAAAACAGAAATTAATTTAAATGAGTGATCACTTCACTGTCACTGTATCCCTAAGCTGAAACAGGTGATCTTTGGTAAATGAAAAGTTCATTAGTGCAAACAATTAACTGAAAAGTTCTACACCTAACTAAAAAGTGAAGGCAGTGATTGTTGCCTGGGCAGCTCTGCAGGCTCCCAGCCCCTCAGCCCCCAAGATTCTGATTCTGTAACGGAGATCAAAGTACCACATTTCTACCAGGTTGGCCAGCTGATCCTGATGCAAGTGGTTCCTAACTCAACTCTGAGAAACAGCAGTTTATACCCAATGCTATTGTTGATGTGGTGCTCAGCAGAAATCCTATAGCAACCAGATCTCATGTCTGTTTACACATTGTTTATTTTGTGTAATCAGAAAGTCTACAACATGGGCTGAGGGATAAGAGATGTCCTGTGGTTGACCTCTGAGATGAGCAGCAATTAAATTCCACGTCTCACCATTCCTCTCCACCAAAACCATCCTAACCACCTCAGTAAAATCCACCTGACTTCAAAGTCTGCCCCAGTGAAACCAGTGGCCCAGTGCTCCACCACCACCAGCTGCAACCAGCCAATTGCAAGGTACTGACTAACCCAGGGCCATCAGCTGGTGTGTAGTGTGGTAGAGCAGAGAGGCCGATGAAAAGGGACTGGGTGCTAGTTCCTGCCTTGCAGGAGTGTACTGACTAATGCTACATCACAAATATCACTGCTGTTCCATCCCATCCTCTTCCCTGTGCTGACAAGTCCCCAAAAATCATACCCACTCTCCACGTCGGAAAGTCCTGCCCTTTCCCAAATGCCAAAGGCTCAGCAAGTTCTGACCCCTTAACCCACATATGAAATATAAAACTTGTTTATTGGATAAATTTAGCTCTAAAGAAATATTAGCCATATTTATCAAAATTCAAAATACATCTATAAAGATGTTCTTGACCTGGAATCACATATAAGAATTTATTTTACAGATCTAGCAGCGTGTGTGTGCAGAACTGTATGTGTACAAAGTTACTAACTGAAGCACATAGTAAAAGAACTCTGAAAAGGGCTACAGCCAACAGTGCTTTCTCGTCTGCCCTTCCAAAACACAGCTTGCAGCTCCCCTAGAAAAGCGCTTCCCATTGCACCCATGTTTGGTTTGTTATTTGTGTGTTATCCTCTCTTCCAGATTGAGCTCCTGTAGAAAATGAGAATCATTATTAACTTTTCCATGTTTCACCCAACTCAGACCCTTACTCAGTTGCTTAAATTGAATGGGAAAATGTATCCAAGCCTTCAATGACGTTGGAATTTCAACTTATTCTGATGTCAGAGATTATCTGTGTCTGGCATATATATCTCCCAGTCTGAGGATCTGTTTTTGAAATTGACTTGTATGGATTTATTACAAACAGCACAAGCATCAATTTGGTTTCTGCCTAAATTCTGCAGATCAGGAAGCAGTATTCATATTACTTTAAGAAAATTCCATTATTGAAGTGAATTCCTTTATATAAGTGAAATTGTGTCCTCAGTATTTTTATCTCTACAGGTAATCTTGACATAATACTCAACTTTAAGATGCCCTAAAAATAACATTGGAGTAGTAATCTCCCCTAAAATTAAATATTTTCCTCTTTCTTCAATATTTACCTATATATGAAATATAAAACTTGCTTATTGGAAAAATTTAGCTCTAAAGGAATATTAACCATATTTATCAAAATTCGAAATACATTTCTAAGGATTTATTTGACCTGGAATCACATATTAAGAATTTATTTTACAGATCTACCAGCACGTGTGAGCAGAATCATATGTGTACAAACTGAAGCATTATAGTAGCAAAAGTTAACAATCATCCACCAATTGGGAATAGATTAAATAACAGTGCACCTATAAATTGAATACTAACTTCTAAAATGGACAGAAAAAAGGAAAGGAAAATAAAGAAAGCTGAATCAACAATATATAGCAGGAAGGGAGATAATGCAAATAAGTGATAATTGCAATAAAGTATATATGAATTAAAATTTATCTATTAAAAGGCAATAATTCCAAGTCTGCATTTAAAAAGAAAATAACAGTTTTGTGTTGCTTACAACCAGCTTTTTTAAGTCAATTAAGAAAACCAGATTAAGGGGGGAATCATTATTAATGGGATAGAGAGGATAATTATTTAATGATTTAAAAAAAAAAACAATTTACCAGATTATAAACATCTCCAACCAGTGCTCACAAAATAATCTCAAGCAAGTACTGATTTAACCACAAGGAGAAGTTGTCAAGCCCATAATTATTTTAGGAAAATGGATTTAATAAAAAGACTCTTGTATGCTCGTTTCAAGAGAAAATCTAAAACATGATATGGAAAAGATGAAAGGAATTGAAAATATTTACCATAACTTAAGGAAACCTGAAGTAGAAATACCAGTATCAGATAAAACAGATTTTTTAAGACAACTCAGAAATGGACAAATGATCCTAAAATAACCATGACTATTTTGAAAAATAGGGAAAGAGGATTCACCATACCATATAGCACATGTGTTATAAAAACCAGAGTCATTAAAAGTGTGTGACGGTGGCACAGGACGCACAAACGGATCAATGAAGCCACCCCCGGCACGTAAAGGAACTTGATCTGTGTCAAAGCAGCATAGCCACTGAGAGCAGATAGGAAATAAATGGTCCAGAGTAACTAATTATCCACGTGATCCCTTTCCCCACTCCTTATGCAAAAAAAAAAAAAAACTTCAAACAAATACAATTAAATGTGAAAGGCAAGACTTTAAAATGAAAATTACAATAGGCAGCCTTACAAATTGCAAGTTAGGGAAAAGAGTTTTAAAAATTTTTAAATGTAAATCATAAAGGAAAAGATGAATAATTTTGGCCATATTAAAATTAAAAACATCATAAAGTTAGTTTAAAAGATAAGCCAGACCAGAGAAGATACTTGCAGGGACAAAGGTTTAACTTTCTAGAGAGGGACAAAAATTCAGTATTAAAAATGGGCAAAGGTTGTAAACTGGTAACTCATAGAAAAGAAAACCTTACTAAAGAACAAAATAGAGATGCTTTTTGGTGCTATATGTTCAATATTAAACAAATTAAATTAGATGAGACAGGATCACATATATCCCACCAACCAAATATCTGAATGTCTGGGAATGATGCTGATGGGAGTTGAGGGAATGTGAACTCTCATACCACTGACAGAGTAAACTGGTACAACTATTGTGATGTCCAAAGAGTAACATTTAGTAAAGCTAAAGATACATGGTCCATTTCTGTACAGACCCTGGGATACTACTGTCAAATGCGCACACAAAGAAACATGCACAAGTATATTTTCTGCAGTACTGTTTGTAATACTCAAAAGCCTAACACCCCAATGGTCATCATTTAAAAAAATGACTATTTAACAGTTGAAATGAATGTACTAACTCTTTACATGTTTCAACACGGCATATGTGAAAACATAAGTCTCAGCAAAAAAGCAAATTGCAATTAGCTTTAAAACATAAAACCAATTAAGTTTAGCTCAAAACACAGACAATACCACACATCATAGTAAAAATATAAAATCATGAAGAGTAAGGATAGGTACAAACAAGATAGAAGAAGATAGTGGCTCTACTTGGAAAGGAAGCAACGCAGGGGGACTGCTGAGCACAACCCCCACACCTAGTATGTACCATTCCATGGGACCTCTCCACTGCTGCCTGGAAAGCCACACGTCACTGTTCCTCTCAGCAAAATGTATCCCATACCATTTTATCTTCACAGGACTCACTTCCAAATTACACATAAGTATGTCTAACAGGTGACCTAGGTTACCTATCTGAGCTCTAGCTGTAAGGAAGGGTAGGAAATTAAACTTCACTCTTCTATTTGTTAAGATCCATAGGGTGAGAAGTTGCCAAGCTGAGTGGTCAAACAGTGCTGTCCAAAAAGTATGAAAAAATGTCCAAACAGGAGTCTGTTGAATTATTCCCTGTGTTTTTTGTATGCTCAAAATATCTCACAACTTAAAAAGAAAAATGTTAAAATATAAATCCACAAACAGGAATGGGAGAAAAAATCAGTAGCAAAGTAGATTTCAACCCATTTCTAAGAGACAGAGAGTGAAATGACTTACGAATTACCAGAGAATGTTTCACTGCCTAGAATATATATATGTGGACCTGCCCAGCTGGGTCTCAGATCAGAGATAGCAGAAGACAGAAGGAGGACTAATTAAATCTAAACTAATGAAAAAGAAAGGGATTAATTAAAGGCCTGTATACAAACTAGTTGACCTCTACCCCATTGCCAAATACAGAAGGGCCTAAATCCAGGCACTGCCCCCAAATTATCAGACAGTGTTTTAATAAAATACATGAAAGAACAGTCTAGAGAAAACCAGAAGAGTCAGTATGAAAATCAGTAGTCAAGACTGAAGATGCTTCATTCTACCATTTAGAAAACCCCCATCCTAACAGCCTGCTTCTACTACTCAGCTTTAGAGATGCCTGTAAAAAACCAAGCCTTGCTCAAACCACAGAACCACCACTAACCCTCCTTACAGCCACATTTTCAACTATAAACTGACAGCCAACAAGCACATTTGAAAAAAGCCTGAAACATAAAAGACTAAGAAAAAAAAAAAATCTGTCACCAGAGAAAAGGGATAACTCAGGTACTGGAAAATGAAGGAATAAATAACAACTCCAGTAACTTCAGAGACATTCATGAAAATATACTGCATCTGTTAAACATGAACAGGATTCTACGAACAAGGAGCCAACATGAGAGTTTTCAGAAATTAAACATGCTTCACATAATGTTTAATTATAAAGATTAGAATATAAATGCAAGGAAACAATGAGACAAAAAAATACAGATAACCAATAAAGAGTTAAATACAACTAAAAAGTGTTAGAGAAATAAAGAACAGAAAAAAAGAAAGAGGAAATAATGGAAAAATAAAATTCCCAGGCAGGTGCACTGACTCACGCCTGCAATCTTAGCACTCTGTGAGGTAAACGCAGGGGGATTGCTTGAACTCAGGAGTTGGAAATCAGCCTAAGCAAGAACAAAACCCCATCTCTACCAAAAACAAAAAATTAGCCAGGAGTTGTGTTATGCCCCTGTGGTCCCAGGTACTGGGTTGGCTGAGGTAAGCGGATTGCTTGATCCCGAAGTTTGAGGTTGCAGTAAGTTAAAATGACACCACTGTATTCCTTCCACCAATGGCAACAGACTGAGACTATCCAAAAACAAAGAAAAAAATTTTCCTAGACTTAAAAAGAAATGTCAAAAATTGAAAGTACTTCTAAGTACCAGCAGAATAATTAATCGAAGACCTAGATACAGATAAAGAATTTTACAACATTAAGAATAAGGAAAGCACTAAAGGGTCCAGGGTTCAGAGTGTGCTGGGGGAAGGGTATACAGAGAACAAGTCATACAGTTTTAAAAAGGAAAATCAGACTGGGTGGGACACGGTGGCTCACATCTGTAATCATTAGCACTCTGGGAAGTTGAGGTGGGTGGATTGTTTGAACTCATGTGTTTGAGACCAGCTTGAGTGAAGACCACCATCTCTACTAAAAATAGCAAAACTGAGGCAAGAGGACTGCCTAAGCCCAAGAGTTGGAGGTTGCTGTGAGCTATGATGCCACTGCACTCTACCTGGGCAACAGCTTGAGGCTCTGTTTCAAAAAAAAAAAAAAAAAAACGGGCTGGCCTCAGACTCTCAGAATTCTTATTAGCAATATCAGATGCTAAAAGATAGCTGCTTTCAAATTTTTAATAGAAATTTTTTTTAATCTAGAATTCTCTATGTAGTCAAATAGCTTATCAAATATAAATGTAAAATTAAGCCACTTTAGATATACAAGGGCTCACCTCTTACATACAGGTTCTTAGGAAGGAACTTAAGACAAAGTCTAGCAAAATGAGAAAGTTAATCAAGAAACAAGAAGATAAGGACTCTAGAAAACAGATCCCACCCAGGAAAAAAATAAGGCCTTCAGAGGAAGCCTGTGCACCAAATCCAGGAAACCTGCTCAGACTAGAGGAGCAAGAAATTTTTTAGCAAAGTATTTTTGAAAGATTTGATAACCTAGGCCTGCTCCTGGTAAGGGGAAACAGGCTCTCAAACAGTGTTGTTGGAGTATCATCTAGCAAAACTTTTGGGAGGCCAGCTCTTCAATAATTCTACTGCCAGAAATCTATTCCTACAAAATGAGTTACAAGGCAGCGTAGAGGGTATGAGTGAAACTGCCCGGGTTCAAATTTCAGCCTTGCCACTTTCAAACTCTATGTCAGGTGTCCTCAAACTTTTAAACAGGGGGCCAATTCTCTGTCCCTCAGACCGTTGGAGGGCCGGACTATAGTTTAAAAAAAACACTATGAACAAATTCCTAAGCACACCGCACATATCTTATTTTGAAGTAAAAAACAAAACGGGAACAAATACAATTCACACTGAAGCATGTGGCCCACGGGCTGTAGTTTGAGGACCCCTGCTCTATGTTCTCTCTGTTTCATTTTAAAAATAGAAACACCTTCCCAACAGGTTGTTGTGAGGATTAAACAAAAGGTTCCAGGTGCAGGGCTTAGCACAGGCCCAACACACAGTAAATAGTTAACATCATTACCTATCAACACACTCTTGCCATTTTGCACCAAAGTGTTTACTGCACCACTTTTAAAATAGCAAAAAATGTAAAATGGTATAATCCAATTTATGTTTTTTAAAAAATTACATCAGTATTTGTACATATCTGTTTATACATGTACACATGGGGGGTGGGGAACATGGCAAAGTGCTGCATCCATGCAGAAGAGGGAATTGCTTCTGTGTGGAGTTCTTACTGTGAGTAACATAAGGTGTTACATCCTTCAGACTAAGAAAGGAAAAAGATCACTGTCAATCCTAGGGAGGAAAAAATGTATACACACACAAACATTATATTAAAAATTTCATTTTAATTTACTACACACTTTAATTTTAGAAAGTTGTTAGGTAGATGCACTTTCTTCTGTTGGTTTAGTTTGATCTTCAGTTACCTGTAAAAACACAAATGGCTTTACTTTCCTAACGAACAGTTTTACCCTTCACCCACCATTCACTGATATACTCATTCCACAGTACTTTTTGTATAATGACTCTCTGTCTTTCTCCTTCAATAGTAATTATCACTGACATAAGAGAGTAAAGGCCAACTTACCAATATAAGTTATCATATAAGTATAATCATTCCATTCAATGATGTAATCTGAGGCATATCAGTAATATGCCTAATTAGGCTTCTCAATTTTGTTGTTTTTATTTTTCATCAATAAAATCATTTACTATAACAAAAAACACCTGTAATGCTGCAAAAAGGTATCTTAAATCAATATATTTTCTTTTGAGGTATAATTGTATTTAGAATAAACATATTGCAGATTTAGTCTAGACAGATACCTATTTATCCTATTTCTATTCTGTGTCACTCAGACTCATCAAACAAACAGGGCTAAAGTTGAATTCCTCAACAACCCACAATTTGCCCCACCTCCTACATTATCTATCTCAATAAAATGCTCTACCCAGCTGCCTAAACCCAGCATTCAAGAATCCACCCCCTTTTCACCTGTATATTCCACCAACAGTCTTCCTAATTTGGCCTAAGTAATTCTCATTCTTGCAGCTATGGTTGTACTTCAGGACTTCATCCTTCTCTATCCCCTTATTAGAATCCTTGGCTTAAGCTGCAGCTCTATTTATTCCATGCTGTCCTCAGAATAAACTTTTAAAGAGAAACAGCTGATGGGCATGTCACCCCCCCCTACTTGAAATTCACCAGTTACCCTCTGCCACCTTAGGTGTGTGGGGAAGAGGGTCCACAGCATGGAAGACAAGCCCCTCTATGCTATCCCCAGCAAGTGGCATGACATGTACATTCAAATTCATCTTACATTCACTATGTTCTCCATTCCTCCATTCCTCTAGACAAGTGGCTTCCTTGAGATAACCTCCAACCCCTGACCCAACAAATTATCTCCCTGGCCTATTTTTACTCATCCTTTAAAACCAGCTTAACAGAATCTAATTCCTGGGAACGTTCCTTAACCAATCCCCCAGCTTAGTTTGGGTCCTTCCCTTCTTTATGCCAGAGTCCCATACATTGAACTAAACTGTCTGCTTCTAAGTCCAACGATTCCATTAAAGTGACTTCCTTTAGGCAACAGGCATTTCGTGTACATTTTTGTACCTCCAGAACATAACAGTGCCTGGCACACAATAAACACTCAGTAAGTCTGTGTTAGTTCATTCAATGAACATGCGTTTAATCCACTCCCTTTGGACAATCAAAAGGGAGAGTGGATGAAAAAGCAACTAAACCAGAATAGAATACATATTTCAAAAACATCTATTGACTGACTTCAGTAGATATTCTAGGTGAGTTACTATCCCTACCATTTTTCTACATTTTTCTTTGCTTTAAAATATTGTTATTATTGCTTATTGAGTTTCTTCTTAGATATGCATTTCTTCTCTAGTTTCTTAAACTAAAATGATCAATGTGACCAACCAAAAAGGCCAAATTTTCAATACATTCCAATATACATTCTTCTCACGAAAAAAGAAGTACATAGCCACAGACACTATGGCTAAGTCCCTAAACAATAATTTCTAGATGTAAATTCATTAATAAAGACTAGGCATATATGTCATTATGAAAAAGTCAATAAACACTTCTTGAGTAACCCTCCCCCCCGCCCGCCATGTGTTTTATGTTCAAAATTTGGCCTTATACAAATAAAAGAAACCCTGAATGGGCTAAAAGGCTGAATATAAATGTACCAGCAAAGAAAACAACCAAAAACAAGATGAGGAGATATACAATCAGGTATAAAATTTATGAATGAATAATTATTTGCTAGGCGGTTACCCTGAGACTGTTCTATGGAGAATGTGCAACTCAGCAAAGTACTGAAGAATAAGCATGATGCAGACAGACAGGAGGAAACAGAGACCAGACAGAAGAACTGTCATGAAGAAACAAACAGACTTGAAAGTGAGTCTGGAGTGTGCTGCTCTGTGTGCCTGCAAGCCAGACTCTCGTCTGCAGAGTGGTGGGAAGTCAGGGTACAGAGGCCATGAGGCCAGATTATCCGATATCCTAATAAGTGTCAGCCTATGAAATAGTGAATAGGAATGGTGTGGTCAAGAAACATAACCACTCCTACTTATACCATATATGGGCTAACAACAGAATAAACTACAAAAACACAAACATTCAAATGTGGCTTTTCAGAACATTTGCTCTTTTATTGTGAGTAGCTAAGGCAGCTGTAAAGTATATCTGACAAATTTTAATCCTTTAAATGTTTAAGTTTACAAAAATTTTTATTACTTCTTTTGTCTTTTTCTTAGTTTCTTTTTTTTTAGTTTCCCCCTTTGCTGCTTAATTATGATGAAAATCTCTTCATAGAAAAGTGCTCATTAGCTGTCAAAAACACTTACCATTTTCCGAGATCTTTCCAATAGCTTATCCCATATTGTAAAATGTGCCTTGAAAAGAAAAAAGTTGTTTTTTAAGTATAGCAATAAAACCAAAGTAAAAGGGAGTGATTCTTTATATAGCTTCTAAAAGTAAAATATAAATAAACAAAAAGCTAGGCAGTACTAATGTAGCTAAATGGTAGGAAAAGTGGACCAAAGTAGGGAAGAGCACCATACAGAACAGCTATTTTGTTTAGCACTTAAGAAAAAAAGACTGAAGTATTGAATATTCCATTTTTCCTCCTTTTTTCCCTCTTAATCATTTCCATTACAGAAAACATTCCTTCTAAAGCAGTGGTTCTCAACTCTCCTAATGCCGCAGCCCTTTAATACAGTTCCTGTGGGTCATGACCCACAGGTTGAGAACTGCTGTTCTAATGGGAAGTAAACATCTTCCCCACTTTCCCATACATTGTGGTTCTTTCCTTAAATGACCAATTTCAACATGTTAAAAGTCATTCTTCAAATCGTAAGTAATCACAAGAAGATGGTCATTAAGAATCAACTGTGATGGCTCGGTGCCTGTGGCTCAACAGGCTAAGGCGCCAGCCACGTACACCTGAGCTGGCGGGTTCGAATCCAACCCAGGCCCGCCAAACAACAATGACGGCTGCAACCAACAAATGGCCGGGCATTGTGGCAGGTGCCTGTAATCCCAGCTACTTGGGAGGCGGAGGCAGGAGACTCGCTTGAGCCCAGGAATTGGAGGTTGCTGTGAGCTGTGATGACACAGCACTCTACCCAGGAGGATAGCTTGAGGCTCAGTCTCAAAAAAAAAAAAAAATCAACTGTGACATTTTCACACTGAAATGGCAGAACCAGAGGATCTGGAAAATTACCCTGAAGAACAAGTAAAATGCAACAAGGAAAATAGTATGATTACAGAGCCAATTTCCTTCATCCTTAACAATCTTACATAACAGCAGAATGCTTTAAGGAAAATGGTGCAAAGTGCATAATAAGCACATCAATTTTGTAAAGGTAAATGAGGGTGATATTAAGGCACATGCGTGGCCAGTGACTATTTCACATTGAATGAGCTCATAAAATCTATGATAAAGGCTCGGCACCTATAGCTCATTGGCTAGAGCACCAGACACATACACCAGAAGTGGCAGGTTCAAACTCAGCCCCAAGCCTGCCAAACAACAATGACAACTACAATAACAAATAGCTGGCTTTGTGGTGGGCGCCTGTAATCCCAGCTATTTGGGAGGCTGAGGCAAGAGAATCGCTTAAACCCAAGAGTTGGAGGTTGCTGTGAGCTATGACGCCACAGAACTTTACCGAGGACGATAAAGTGAGACTCTGTCTCAAAAAAAAAAAAAAAAAAATCTATGATAAAAGGTATAATTACTAAATTTCAACATGCAAACCCTTCTGGAGAAAGAGCAGCATGGTACATTTAAAAGGAAAGCCATGTCTGACTCAGGTAGAATAAACAGCTGGTACAAACATCCTAAGGTGCAGCTAGAATTACAGTGGGTGTGGACAGTGCTGTGAAATGCAGTCAGAGAGGCAGGTAGGGGCCAGATATTGCAAAGCTTTGAGACTGGATAAAAGGTTGGGATTTGTTCAATAGAAGCCATTAGAAATTTTGGGACAGAAAAATTACATAATAGATTGTGTATTAAAAAGAACATTTTGTGTAGAATACCAATGTCTATATATGGTGATTATGAAAATGCCATGAAGGCTATGTTAAACGGTTCAATGAAAATATTTCAGATTGTAAATGAAGTCAGCACATTGTGCCCCATGATTGCACTAATGTACACAATTATGATTTAATAAAAATTTAAAAAAAAAGGAACATTTTGGCTACTACACAGATTTTGCACTGTGGAGGGCAAGAGTAAAAAAACCAAGGAAAGGGAATGAAGATGAAGAGGGACTTGGACAAGGGAAGAAATAGTAGATGAAATGCAGTGCACAGACTCAGAATATGTTTTATAGTTGAAAGAATTTGCTGATAGATGGGCTGGGGGCATAGCTAAAAAAGAAAGAAGTTAAGGATTGCCTCAAATAACTAGATGATGGGATCATTTACTGAAATGGAGAAAGCTGGTAAAGGAAGCAGATATACGCAGAAAAATCAAATATGTAAAGGATGTGTGCTAAAAATTACAAAATAAGTGAGATGAAAGATCTATATAAACAAAAGTCAGAGGTAGTACATAGATTGGAAGACAACACACTAAAGAATGAATGCTTCATAGAATAGCTACAATGTTTAGCATTTGACTACTGACAATTCTCATCAAATTGCTATCCAGATTTAACGAAATTCCCCCCAGAATCCCTGCAAGACTGACATAGAAAAGAGTCTCCTAAAAATAAATGAAAAGGCAAAAGATTCTAGACAGTGAAAACAGTTTAGATAAAGAACTGAAGGTATTCTACCTGATTTCACAACCTATTTATAGCTAGAGTAATCAAGACTGTGTGGTATTGAATAGACATACGTGATCAATGGAATAGAATAGAGAACCCAAAGACAGACACCCAAATATGCCCAGCTGGTTTTTTAAAAAGATGCAAAAGTATTCAATGGAGTAAAGAAAGTTTTCTCAACCAATGGTGCTAGAGCAATTTTACATCTGTAGGCAAAAAAAAAAGAGCCACAATTTAAATCTCACACCTTATAGAAAAATTAACTCAAATTGGACCGCAGACTTCAATTAAAACTAATTAAAATCTGTAGGGAAAAAAAAAACAAACAAAAAAACAGGAGAAAATCTTTGAGATTTAGGGCTACGCAAAAAGTTCTTAGAACTGACACCAAAAATATGATCATTAAAAAGGAAAACATAAACTGGCTTCATCAAAATTAAAAACTTCTGGTCTGGCTCGGCGCCTGTGGCTCAGCGGGCTAAGGCGCCAGCCACGTACACCTTAGCTGGCGGGTTCAAATCCAGCCTGGGCCCACCAAACAACAATGATGGCTGCAACCAAAAAATGGCTGGGCGTTGTGGAGCGCGCCTGCAGTCCCAGCTACTTGGGAGGCAGAGGCAAGAGATTCGCTTGAGCTCAGGAATTGGAGGTTGCTGTGAGCTGTGATGCCACAGCACTCTATCCAGGGTGACAGCTCGAGGCTCTGTCTCAAAAAAAAAAAAAAAAACTTCTGGTCTGCAAAAAGGCTATTGGGATGCAAAGAACACGGGTTATAGACAAAAAGAAATAGAAATTTGTTAACTACATATACACATAAAACAAAGGACGACTACTATTTACAACATATAAAGAATGCTCAAAACTCATCTGTAAAGGCTCAGCGCCTGTGGCTCAACGGGCTAAGGACGCCAGCCACGTACACCTGAGTTGGTATGTTCGAATCCACCCCAGGCCCACCAAACAACAATGACAGCTGCAACCAAAAAATGGCCGGGCGTTGTGATGGGCATCTGTGGTCCCAGCTACTTGGGAGGCAGAGGCAAGAGACTCGCTTGAGCCCAGGAATTGGAGGTTGCTGTGAGCTGTGATGCCACAGCACTCTATCCAGGGTGACAGCTTGAGGCTCTGTCTCAAAAAAAAAAACTCATCTGTAAAAAGTAAACAATTCAATTAGAACACAAGAAAAAAATAAGGGCAGACACTTCATCAATGAACATATACAGATGGCAAATAAGCACATAAAAAGATATTCAACACCAATAGAGAAGTGCAAATTAAAACTACAATGAGAGGCTCAGTCCCTGTGGCTGAAGCAGCTAAGATGCCAGCCACATACACCTGAGCTGGCGAGTTCAAATCCAGCCCCGGCCTGCCAAACAACAATGACGGCTGCAACCAAAAAATAGCCAGGCGTTGTGGGGAGTTCAAATCCAGCCCAGGCCTGCCAAACAACAATGACGGCTGCAACCAAAAAATAGCCAGGCGTTGTGGTGACACCCGTAGTCCCAGCTACTCAGGAGGCTGAGGCAGGAGAATCGCTTAAGCCCAGAGTTGGAGGTTGCTGTGAGCTGTGATGCCATGGCACTCTACCCAGGGGGACAGCTTGAGGCTCTGTCTCAAAAATAAATAAATAAATAAAAACAAAAAACTACAATGAGAAATCACTACAAAACTAATAGAATGGCTAAAATAAAAAATAGTGACAGCACCAAATGCTGGTAAGGACAAAGAAAAGCTGCTCATTCATACATTGCTGGTGAAAATGTAAGATGGTATCATTACTCTAGTACACAGTTTGAGAGTTTCTTAAAGAACTAAATACACACATTTCCTTATGACCCAGCAATTGCACTCCTGGCCATTTATTCCAGGACAGAAATGAAAATGTATATTCACAGAAACCTGTATGCAAATTTCAGTTTTATTTATAACAGCCCCAAACTAGATACCCAGATGGTCTTTGATGGGTAACTGGTTAAAACAAACTGTGGTATAAGCACACCAAGGAAAGCTGCTCAACACGAAAAAGGAAACTACTCATGACTTGAATGAATCTCCAGAGTACTATGCTAAGTAAAAAATGCCAAACTCCTAAATTACAAACTATTTGATCGCATTCATGTAAGAGTCCTGACATGACAAAATTATAGAACTGGAAAACATAGTAGTAGTTGCCAAGGGTAAGGACACAGGGACATGGGGGACATCGGAAGGCAGGGGATGTAAATGGACATGGCTATGAAAGGCCAACCTGAGGGCTCCCTGCAGTGAAGGAACTGTTCTGTATTTTCCTTATATCAATGTCTGTATCCTGGTTGTGACACTGCACTTTAGTTTTACAGGATGCTACCACTGAGGAAACCAGGTGAAGGTACGTGGGATCTCTCTGTATCATTTCTTCTAACTGCAATTATCTCAAAATGAAAAATTTAAATCAAAGAAAAAAAACCAGCATGGGATGGGAGCAATGTGGAAAATGATAGGCTTTGGGACATGAATAGATCATTAGGATTAGACACAAGAACATGCCAAATGAAAGGCCAAAGGTACCCCAGGAGGCTCTTCCCAGTATACACTCCAATACCTCTCCAGTGCATCCTCACCACTCATACTCTGGTTTCTCTTCTGATCATAAAGTCTTTCGCCTTTTACTTAAAATACCATCTCAATTTAGTTTAACTGTTTCAACTAATGTGTCCTCTGAACAAACTTATTTTTAATCATAAATCCAAGTTTACAAAATACTAGTGTAAAACAACTTAAGAAAAATGAAAATTTATATCCTTCACATTGATAAAAAAAAATCAAGTCCAGAACTGCATCTATACCCAAACTGGGAGACGTGGAACATTAAGCTTTACTTACTCTCAAGTGAACAGGTAAAGAGAGACCCTGGAATCTTCGCAGAAGACTTGGAGGGGCGGGCTGAAGATTGTGAACCGCTGACACCTCATACTGGAAACAAATACTTGTTCTTGGAATAAGAGGGCCCTCACTCACATCAATGAAGTCACCAATTCTGATATTAATTTAAAAATAAACAAAACCTCAATGTCAAATCATTTATATCAGTTGGAAAATAAAATCTCTTCATTCTCTTAGCTGTTGTATCTCTAACCAAGAACATTCAATAAGGCTCAATTCAGTCTCTAATGACCCCTGAAATTATGATCTTAAGAAATGAGGCTAAAAATTTCCAAAATATTATCAAATTCTTTTCTTAATGAGCACTTACATAAATTTAAAGGTTTTTATGATTTATAGAACACACCACACCATCAATCAGATCTGACTGATAACTTACAACCAATAACCTACAAATTAGGATAACCTACGCAACAGAGTTTAGAATCCAGTAGGACAAACTGTTCAGAAACCAAAAGCAGTCTCTAGACTAAAGAGGATGAGTCCATATCATGGAAACAGGAGGCTGAGAAAACAGAAGCAGGCCATGAGGTCCCTTCTACCCAATGCTTTGCCTTGGAACTGGCTTCCATAGAGGAATGTCAATACAAGCAGCAGACATTTCTCAACCAAGCATCAGAAAGCATATTCCGTTTTAACTTACATACATACAACGTAAGTAATAACAGTATTTGGGTGCATACATGAAATATCATGTTCAATTCATAACAATGACTATGTTACCCAAGTCCAAAATTAACTCGTAAAAATTACATATCAAACAGCGATTTTCAATTTTTGAAATGAAATAAAAAATGGCAAACAATAAAATGAGAACAGAAACCCCAACTCTTCCTGAAGAATATTTAAAGCTTCCACTTACTACCATAGCCAACAATGAACAAAGCAATAGAAAATATGGTAATACCAAAATAAGGTACAAATTTATCTATTTCAGACTCTTCATTCAAATAACAATAAAGCTAAGTCTTATGCTAAATTAACATAGGAACCAATTATTAGACTTTTACTTACCTGTGTAGCTTAACTATTCTCTCAGGGTTCTGAGATGCTTTCTCTTCAATGAAATCTATTTTGTACCTTAAAAGTAGCAAAGAAAAAAATATTTTCAACCCTAACTATACAAAAAGATATTTAAAGACCTTCCTTTCTCTTCTGCCATACTTATTTGATTAGTTTATACTTGGACCTTCACCTGCCTTTAATCTGGTTCCATGACTCCACCAAACCATTCTCAGCAAAGTCACAGGTTACTGCCTAGGCACCAGGCTAATAGACATTTCTCAGTCCCATTTTCTTAATGCCACTGCTCACCTCCATTTTTAAAGTGTTCTTCCCACTGGTTTCAGTGGCATTCCTTCCTGCTTGTTATATTACCTCTCTGGCCCTTCTTGTTTTTTTCTACCCTTTAAGGATTCCATGCTATACTCACTTTTCACTCTAAGCATGCCCCGTATGCTAGCTCTGTAATCTGCAAGCATTAGTTACTACTTATGCATATACTTCTAATCCACCTACCTCTTCTGAGCACCAAACTATATATCCGAGAATCACCTACACACCCACTAGGAAGTTCTCCAAATCTCCAACTAGAAAACATTACCACCTCTTTTCCCACCCAAACTTTAACTTCCTCCTAAATTTCCCATGTAAGTACACCACCACCAACAGGTCCAAGTGAATACCCAGATTTCTTTTGATTTCTTCTTCACCCACCATACCCTCTACATCCAATTCATTAACAAGTCCTGTCAATTTTATTGCCCAGTGTTTCTCAAATCTACCCAATTCTGTCAGTATAGATAAAAGCACAGATGGAAATACACAGCTTAAGTTAAAACCATGACTTTACCACTTACTATTAAGAACTTTGTCTATTTAACTCAAGGTGCTAAATGGTATGCTCAGGCAATTACATGGCAAGGGAACACTGACTTATGCAAAAACATCTACTGATTGCCATAGTCAACACATGGGTGGTATGCATCACTGACAGGGCCACTTCCCTTAAATACTTATCCTCTTGACCCACCTCTAAGATGCTCCTGTTCCCTATGAGCCAAAGCCACAAAAATTTCCTACCCTTCCCCCTGCAACAGAAAAGCCCAATTGTTGCAGCCCATATAGCCTATAGCTAGGGGGAGTGAGAGTTATAAGAAATACCTGTATTGCTCAATGATGGAACAGCTGGGTGGAAAGGGATAGAGAGGGATTTGGCTCTCCTAACAAGCATGAGAGCTCGCGAGATGAGAGCAGTGGTGAATTGGCAGTCTCTACACCTGTGGTGTTGAGACGTTAGCCTTATATTAGGCTGAAGGAGAAGGCAATCAAGGAGCATGCGCATTCTATCACGGACCCGCTTACTCTGACTCTGTCTCCTCTCCTGCCTGCAGAACACCAGCACGGTATCTCTCTACTAAAGATTACAAAACTCTACCAAAGACTAAGATCTATCTATTCTAAGAAGACTGCTTTATTCTAAGACTCACACTCTCTTTCTCTCCAACTGAAGTAGATAGCCCTCAGGCACATAAGAGAAACTGAACCCGAGCAAGGTAACATCGGTCCACGTCCAGAACCCAGTTAAGCTGGGCCCGAGACCTGGCCAGTCCTGGGCCCTGGCAAGAAGTGTCAGAAGTGACGAGACCTGGCCAGTCCTGGGCCCTGGCAAGAAGTGTCAGAGTGACATGTGACACCCAATCACTGACCTACCTTCAGTGATCCAACATTCTCTATCCTCTCAAACTTGTCCCAAAATAAAATGTCTAGTAATACAGCTGTGGAGCACTTACACGTGGACCAGTCCTAACTAAAATGTGCCTTAAATATAAACTACATACCAGATTCTGAAGACTTAGAAGGAATAATATATTTTGGCTTTAGACTAGAGTATTTATGCTATTTTTTGGCAGCACAGATTTCCCTTTCTAATTAGTTCTAATTTCCTATTATATTAATATTAAATTTTAGCTTATGTTCTTATAACTAATAGTAGAAAGTAAACTGGATATTTTCTGAGTGAGAAAGGGAATTGAGAAACCAGAAACAATTTCAAATGTCAACAAAGAAAATCCACTAAATGAATAATTCACATGCAAAATATTAAGTCCTGGCTATGTAAACATTATACCATTGTACTTCAGCTATTAGCTGCCTTCCAAACTGCTTACATTTTTTAAAAATTTTGAGTTAATATAAGGGTACATATGATTAGGTCACATTGTTTACATCTGTTAAAAGTCTCAAGTTGTTGGGCGGTGCCTGCGGCTCAGTGAGTAGGGCGCCGGCCCCATATACTGAGGGTGGCGGGCTAGAACACAGCCCCAGCCAAACTGCAATAAAAAAATAGCCGGGCATTGTGGCAGGCACCTGTAGTCCCAGCTACTCGGAAGGCTGAGGCAAGAGAACTGCCTAAGCCCAAGAGCTGGAGGCTGCTGTAAGCTGCGACGCCACAGCACTCTACCAAGGGCAATAAAGCCAGACTCTGTCTCTAAAAATAAAGCCTCAAGTTGCATTTGAGTTCTTCAACTGCTTACATTTTCAATCTTACCCTTTTCATAGTAAGAGAAGAATGGGAAGGGGAAGACTGCCAAGTGCACAAAATAATATGGTTGTTTAATGTATGTTATCTCTTCACAATAGAAAGAAAAAGAGGAAACATACCAGTATGTTAATGTAAAGAGAAGGGCTAACCTAAGAAACAGAGAAATAAAACAAAGTGAGAAAATTATCAAGGATGTGGAGAACAATTTTCTCAGCGAAATAATGAGATAAACAAAAGTAATTAGCCTGATACAGAAAAAGATCTTAGAGTGGAAAATAAAGCAAAATAATATGAAAACCAAATATAAAATTCTTAAGACTTGGATTTTCTTCATTACTTATAATTCTGAGAGGTATAACCTTGCTTTAAAGGATGCCAACACTTACTTGTTGTGTTGAAATATTTCTAATGCCACTTTTGCTTCAACATCCAGGGTTTCAAATGGAAGGTCTTTATAAATTAAAGTACGAGCATCTTTTGTGAAGGAACGAAGGTTCTCCTTCAGAATAAAAGTAATATCCTTTAGGAAAAATTTACTTAAAAGCATCTCTTCATAAGCTAGGTAAGACAAAATACATGCCTAGTACTATGAATTCAACCAAAATCAAATTTGCTAGGAGGAAAAGCTATTAATTTGCAACAACTGAACATTTGAACCACAACATTCACCCAACTTTACAAACTATAAAACTTGTTATTTTCAGGTGGCGCCTGTGTAGGGCGCCATCCCCATATACTGGAGATGGCAGGTTCAAACCCAGCCCTGGCCAAAAACCGCACAAAAAAAAAAAAAAAAAAAAACCCTTGTTATTTACCTGTAATTAACACATCAACCTGCATTAATAATAATCATTAAAGATAACCAGGCCAGGCGAGGTTTCTCACACCTATAATCCTAACACTCCAGGAAGCTAAGGTGGAAAGATCAGTTATGCTCAAGAGTTTGAGGCCAGTCTCAGCATTAGTGAGACCCTGTCTTTACTAAAAATAGATTATGTGGCATTGTGTTGGGTGCCTATAGTCCCAGCTACTCAGGAGGCAGAGGAAGGAGAATCATTTGAGCCCAGAGATTGGAGGTTGCTGTGAGCTAGGCTAACACTAGGGCACTCTAGACTCGGGCAACAGAATGAGACTCTGTCTCAAAAAAAAAAAAAAAAAATCCAATCTTTTATAAAAACAACGATTAAGGATAAGCCTACAAAGAAATTTTAATAGACATTTCATCCAAATATTCAGCCTTAGATATATCTATTAAAACTACACTGCAAGAAAGAAAAATGCCAATCAACACCAAGTCATAAAACTGTGTTTACCAGATGAATAAAATTCAGTTTACTAAACGCAAGGGGGAAAAGTTATTGTTTTCATAATTCAAAAAGGTTCACTAGAAATATAAGTCACCACTGGCCCTGTACAAAATATTATATATAGTCATATTATAAATTTCTGTTTAATGAAAATGTCAACTTTACACAATTAAAATGATTAATATGATACATATTAACAATGTTTATGAGAATTTTAATAAAAGCTCTAATTGAGTTTTCATACTCTAAATCCTTACTAATACAGAAAAGGTCAAGCACCATTACCCAAATAATTTTTATAATAAAATTCCCTCCATAAAAGTACTATTAGGTTTTTTTTGCATGAAATGACTCATTTCTTTCTTTTTTTTTTTGAGACACAGTCTCACAGGGTCACCCACTGTCACCCTGGCTAGAGTGCAGTGGTTCCTAATAGCTTACTACAACTTCAAATTCCTGGGCTCAAAGGATCGTCCTGCCTCAGCCTCCCAAGTAGCTGTGACTACAGTAGCATACCACCTAACCTAACTAATTTTTCTATTTTTGGTAGAGATGAGGTCTCACCATGTTACTCAGACTGATCTTGAACTCCTAGGCGCAAGCAATCCTCCTTCCTTCACCTCCCAAAGCTCTAGGATTACAGGTGTGACCCACCAGCCCCTTCTCCTCGTTCTCTCCTCGTTCTTAAAGGAGTAATTTACTACATCAAAAAAAAAAAAAAAAAAAAAAAACATGTTTATGGTTTGATATAACTATTTCTCAAAGTAACTCTCTCTTACTTTAAGTCATCCATTCAACTTCTTAGAGACTGCCATCAGCGAGCACATTTATTCTTTTAAAAAAAAGAAAAGAGGCTCACGACCTGTAGCTCAAGCGGCTAAGGTGCCAGCCACATACACCAGAGCTGGCAAGCTTGAATCTAGCCCAGGCCTGCCAAACAACAATGACAACTACAACCCAAAAAATATCTGGGCGTTGTGGTGGGTACCTGTAGTCCCAGCTACTTGGGAGGCTGAGGCAAAAAAATCGCTTAAGCCCAGGACTTGGAGGTTGCTGTGAGCCGTGATGCCACAGCACTCTACCCAGAGTGATAGCTTGAGGTTCTGTCTCAAAAAAAAAAAAAAAAGAAAAGAAAAGAAAAAGAAAAACAGAAAAGAAAAAAGTGAGCACCTGTGGTCCAGGCTGAGCTGGGAAGATTGTTTGGGCCCAGGAATTTGAGGCTAGCTTAAGCAACTTTTCTCAGATATTGAGGGTTGAATCTTAATTTCATTAATTTTTACCTGACTCCCCTCAATAAAGAACAACCTAATCTGACACTTGTGGACACATTTGAAAACAAAGAAGCTACACTGACAAGGTCCAAAGATCACGAAGAAACAGTTCTAGTCCTCTGCTCCCTTCCCCACCAACCCCTCTACCTCTCTTCCCTCTTCCTTTCCCTCATTCCTCCTTCCTGTTTCCCTCTTCTCTCTCTCGATATTATGGTAAATAATATGGGCAGGATTACACAAGAGGTAATTTTAAAGACCAAATTTAAAGGTGGATCTGCCCTGACTCCAAACCGTTTTTTTAAGAACTATAGTATTTCACTAAAGGTAAGACTTACCACTAAGTAAAAACTATTGCCAATTATAAGATGCTATCTACTGTTAATGTGTATCTACTTTCAGAGATATCCAGTGGAAAAAGAATGTACACAGTGGAACTGATAAAATGGTATGCTACACTGCCTCCTCTTTTCCTATCTCTGGACTCTCAATATGTAGAACACAGTTTTGCTTAATTAAGAATTAGGCATTTGTCTATTCTTCTCCATCATAACTAAGTCACCAGGTTTGACCTTTGAAATACTTCAGTCCCTGAACTCCACCCTTGTTAGACCCTGTTTCTACTCAAGTCTGGAATGAGGACTACACTCATTACCAAAGTAGACCATTCACAAGTTTAGTTTGCTGCTGTTTAGGTTAATTCTGTCAAGGTCTGATTCTTTGATTCATCCCAGCTGTTAACGTAATCCTTTGTATACACAGATTTAACCATATACAACATGCTAAAATGTTTAGGGCAGTGGTTTTCAAACTGTGTTCTGGAAAGCCAAACAGATATAGCTCCCAGCCTTCCACTATACATCAACCAAGATAGTTAAGCTTCTATGTTTCACATTGTACATCTTGAAAACCACTACTTTAAGGAACAGAAGCCACGTCAAGAAAAGGTCAAGCAGGACATACAGCTTTAAGACAACCTGCTGTGGCTGGTACTACGAAGATTCTCATTCATAAGCCTCCGTCTTAATTAAATATACTGAAAAAAGCAACAAGGATAGATTTTTTAAATGTCCTCAATGTGCAATACCACTCAACAATACTAACATAGGAATCATTCTAACAGAGGAAGGCACAGCATCTAAAAGCAACATTCCAAAGAACATACTTACTTTTGTTGGCATCCATTCATCAAGTCTCTTATCCAAAACTACATCATAGCAGAAAGCACCAGCAATCACTGTAAATCCAATCAAAATACAGCAAAGTTTAAATCTGCCCTAACAGAAAGTTAAATTTTCAACAACTATTTAAAATGAAGGGTTAGCAATCTCAAAGCCTACAAATTATAAACACTTGCCATTATCGAGCTGCTGGCCAGAGCTATATCAAATTTCCCCTACTAGAAAAATTAATTTGCCTTCTGTTAACCCAAAACCACCAATATTTTAAGCATTAAAGTTTTCTTCACCACAGAGTTGTTTTTTTTTTTTTTCCTTTGGAGAGACAGATTCTCACTTTATCGCCCTCGGTAGAGTGCTGTGACGTCACACAGCTCACAGCAATCTCCAACTCCTGGGCTTAGGTGATTCTCTTGCCTCAGCCACCCAAGTATCTGGGACTACAGGTGCCCACCACAACGCCTGGCTATTTTTCTGTTTTGCAATTCGGCCGAGGCCGGGTTTGAACTTGCCACCTTTAGTATATGGGGCCGGCACTCTGCTCGATGAGCCACAGGCGCTGTCCATAATGATGGGTGGATTTTTTTTGCAGTTTTTGGCCGGGGCTGGGTTTGAACCCGCCACCTCCAGCATATGGGACCAGCACCCTACTCCTCTGAGCCACAGGTACCGCCCCACCACAGAGGTTTTAAATAGTTACTAGATATAACAATTCCAAAGGAATAAGATAGTAAGCAGATAAATGACTAAATAGAAATGAAACACTAAATTTCTTTTATATCTCCTCGATATCTTAATTTTTGTTGTTCTGCTTATGTTAGGATCATTTCTTGAGCTTCTTTTAAATATTTCTGGTGAACATACTTCTTAAAAAAATATTATACATGTGATCCTACTATACACACTGTTGCAAAGGACCATTCCACCTCCCCACCCTGCGGCCCCTCTCCAGACTCATGCTCATTTCACTGTATCACCTAAGCACAGCTCTTTCTAGCACACTACTCACATTCCCAATTCTTCCTCCCTTAATCTGGAAACAAATAATTAAATTGGTAGGAAATAAACACTGAGACAATGTGATTCCATGAAATTCATATTCAAGAGAAAAATAATTTCCACTAATTCTATCATGTTAATTTTCTTTTCTTTTTTCTTTTTTTTTTGAGACAGAGTCTTACCTTGTTGCCCTCAGTGGAGTGCCACATCATCAAAGCTCACAGCAGCCTCAAATTCCTGGACTAAAGTGATCCTCTTGCCTCAACCTTCCAAATAGCTGGGACTACAGACGCCCACCACAATGCCCAGCTATTTTTTAAACATGGGATCTCCCTGTTGCTCAGGCTGCTCTCAAACTTCTGAGCTCAGGCAATCTACCTGCGTCAGCCTCTCAGAGTGCTAGGATTACAGTCACGAGCAACCATGCCCAGCCTATTATGTTAATTACTGACCCCTAAAGAGTCATATTTAATAATAATAGATGGAGTTTGTTACCCACAATAAATGATGCCCATGGACAATGTTTATTTATATTAGATAAAAATAAAATAAACTCTATATATCATCAAAAATAGGTACCAAGGCTAGGCATAGTAGCTCACACCTATAATTCTAGCACTCCGGAGGCTGAGGCAGGAGGACTGCTTGGGGTCAGGAATTCAAGACCAGCCTGAGCAAAAGCAAGACCCCTCTCTACAAAAAATAGAAAAAATTAGCTGGTCATGGTGGTGGATGCTGGTAGTCCCAGCTACTCAGCAGGCTGAGGCAGGAGGACTGCTTGAGCCCTGGAGTTACTGAAATTGCTGTGAGCTGTGATGATACCACTGCACTCTACCCAGGGTGACAAAATTAGACCCTGACTGAAAAAAAAAAAAAAAAAAAATTCAAGGATTACAAAAAGTATCTATTTTTCTATGTGTACATTACCAGGAACTTCTGGAGCTCTAACCAAACTGACCACATATTCGTCTTTGAATGCCCTCTCTATTACACAGCCCATCATCATGGCACAAGAACGCCAATAAGCCTAGGGGGGAAAAATACAAACATATACACAGTAAGATTCACTAAAATTTCTACAATATTAAAATTTAAGTCAAATTTTGACTTAGGAAATATTTTTCATACATCTGTCTGTTCTTAGCAAGTAGAAATAGTTAATATCAAGTCATGATATTACCTCTACCAAGCAAAACCCAGGAAAAAATGAAGCACTAACTTTATGCTGTTAATGTTTCTGTATAAGATATGAGACACTATAAATGGTTATCAACCAACAGATAGTTTTACTATCTGACAGTATTTATTCTAATCCAGGACAAACTTGTTAAACTAGGGCTAAAGTAAAATAAATATGTTAATATATAACTGTTCATATCACTTATAAATATAGAAAGAAAAACCCAAATTTTACAAATTACTATACCTAACATCACAACACGTTACTCAAGTTATCATGTTCATAACATAGCAGCCTCACCACTAACTGGGCTTTCATTTTACTAGTATATTTTGATTCATAAACGTGCCTGATATAAACTTCCCCGTAGTGACTTAATCAGAGTCACGAGGAGCAACATGGATCCTGAACTGTATGCTCCCATGTTTGTCCCCTTAAGAGTGAGGTCACTTGGTTATGTGTAGCAGATTGTTCCACTATGTGTTGTATGAAACCATATTACACTAAAAGTAAATAGAAGTCTAGGCCTTGAAGGCAAGTAGCAAAACATACTTCATCCACACTACTTAAACGTTCTTAAATGGCTTTTGAACTCCAGTTAGGATGCCCAGGTTCAAATCCGGGCTCCACCTCTTCCTAAACTAGCAACATTGGTCAAGTGCTGAACCTTTCCTTGTCCCAGTCTACTCACCAGAAAATGGGAGAAGAGTACTGACTTTGTAGTTTGTATGAAAATTAAACAAGTTATTATCTGTAAATCACTTAGAACAGCACCTGATACATAACATATATTCAACTACTATTATCATTTCTATCATTTTCTTAAGTATTTTGTCTCTACAAATATTTATTAAACACCTACTTCTGAAAGTCAAGGACTAGGTTAAACAAGGGACATGAGCCCTGTCTTCACGAAGCCAAGATTGTAATGCATTCAACAGTTTATATTACAAGACAAAATTATAGTATCTAGAGACAAACCAAGTGTTGTAAGACCCTAGAGAAAAGAAGAATTTTGAAAAGCAGAAACTTAGAAGTTTCCACAGAGCAGAGGGCATTTGAATTGAATTATAAATGATTAATAGGATTTTTTTTTTTTTTTTTGTAGAGACAGAGTCTCACTTTATCGCCCCCAGTAGAGTACCGTGGGGTCACACAGCTCACAGCAACCTCCAACTCCTGGGCTTAGGCGATTGTCTTGCCTCAGCCTCCCAAGTAGCTGGGACTACGGGCGCCCACCACAACGTCCGGCTATTTTTTGTTGCAGTTTGGCCGGGACTGGGTTTGAACCCGCCACCCTCGGTACATGGGGCCAGCACCCTACTCACTGAACCACAAGTGCTGCCCTGATTAATAGGATTTTAACGAGGAAAGAAAATGTTGAGCTTAAAGAAGGAGCATTAACAAAAGCAAGGAGGATAACACAGTACAAATCATTAGTGACCAGGCATTCTCATTCTAAGGAGGCTGGAACAAAGAGGAAGTGGAAAGATACAATGGGAAGCACAGCTGGGAAGGCAGGCTGGGGGTGGATTATGCAGAGGCTGGAAAGTTAGATGAACATTATAAGCATAGGAGTTCTTAGGGGTAAGTGACATGATCCTTAGTCATGTCATTCAATAAAACTCTTACAGGACTGTGAAAGAAGCCTCAAGTACTAAAAAAAGAAAGGGGGGGGTGAAAGTTTAAGAGTTATTAAAATCCAAAAAGTATGGTCAAAGGCTGAATTCAAACAGTAGCAGTGGAAATGGAGTCACCCATAATATGGAAGGTGATTAATAAACACAAGTTAAACAAAGATATGAACGTTAAAAACATGTCATATAGTTTTCTCAATTTAAAATACAGAGAAATGGATGCCACCAGTATGTTTTGAACTATGCAAGTGCCTGATTTAACAAGTAAAACGTTGACTATACAGTACAACACTTGAACTTGGTTTTATTTTTACATTTTATACTTCACAGAACATAGGTTTTAATAAAAAGGAGAAGGAAAAAAATGTAGAGACAGAAATACCTTATTTACTTCTCTTGGATCACGATCTTTGAAAGTAAGAAATTTAATTTCACAGGACTTGGTCAAAGGCTTATACATGTCCCAAGGCTCTCCATCCACCAGAGCCAAAATGGATTTCTTGCAGTACCACTCACTTAAATCTAAAATTAAAAATAAACTGATGATCTAAAGCTAGAAAAATCAAAGCAAAAACTTACATGCTTAAGGGCTTCACTAAGAAGTAAAACAATGGAAAGGTAAGATTCTGCAGATTGTCTCTTTTGGAAGAAAAAATATTAAATATTACATCTATAACCAATAAAATCAAAATACCCAATACACTCAATTTACTGTTATTCATAAAATTACCCAAACCATTTATAAAAATTAAGGTTAAGTCTAGTTTAAAATTATTAATTAAATTATAATAAAAGAATTATTAATAAAAGAATTTTCTAAGAGCTAAATATTTAGAGAACAATATTATGGACATATGTGGATAGATGCACATACAACTTAGAAGAAAAGGAAAAATATATTAGCATGCACCTACATAAATCTGTTCTGGACTAGTTTTTGGGTCTGACTCCTAATCCATCTCTTACTTCCATGACACAAATCTTAAACAGTGTAGTTACTACTTTGAATTATTAATATGTAACCACCACATAACTACCTATTATCAACCACAACATAAGTTCCACAAAGGTACACATATAAGCCAATCAGTTCTAGTCTGTTCCATGACCCCAGAATGCAACTTTATACCTGATTAGATGTTTTGCAAGTACACAGCTACTCACAGAAGTGATCAAATTGCAGAGTCTAAATGATCAACCACTACATAAGGTTCCATAAAGGCAAGGATCATGTCTATTTTTGCTTACTCATAAATAAATGCAGAGTCTAGCAACTAGCCTGGAATATAGCAGATGCTCAGTAAGTCGGCCAAATGACTAAAGGTATAAACGTCAAGAAAGTCTCCAGGTAGGGGTCATTTTGAAGATGGTTCAGAAGCTTCATCTCTACAAGTGATTTGTATAAAGCTCTTTAAGAATCTGTGTTTTGCCTTATCCTCCTCTATAATTCTAATGCCTGTTATATAGCACAGCTTCAAGAAATACTTGAAAACCAAATGAGTAAATAATTATCATAAGTACTAATGCAAATGCCAGAGTAAAAGAACAGACAGGGTGTATCCTCCTTAAGTTAGCTTAATCTAATAACTAAAGTTGTTAATTTCTTTTATGGAATCATTATTGAGTTTTCCAAAAGTTAAACAAGGCAGCTAGTCATGCCCGAGTAATCTGTGTATGGGTGGCTTTCTATATTTAAACATTTCCAGTTTCTATCAAAGCAGTTATCCAAATAGTTTGATCAACAAATATATAGAGGCCCTATTCCCTTCGATTCCACACTAAATCACACACAGGGCCCAATTTTCTACCTTAACATATGAACAAAACAAATATTTTCTTTTTTTTTTTTAAACAAATATTTTGATCCCATACACATTTCCACTCATACATTTACAAAAACACAACACACAGCAGAGGTAAGTGGTAAGCATATAAAAGATCACAACAATCCCTATCCCAAAATCCACCCATCCCTTCATGGTGACTGCTCCCACTACATCGGGTCCTCTTTAAAAGGGGTAGGCATACTAGCAACAACCGTATTCAGGTCTCACAGCATTCTGCCAGAAAATATTTAGTACTCTAAATCTAGACCGATTCAAGCAAGTCCCACGACAACCTGTACATCACAGTGCCAACCTAGCAAAACGCACATACCCTTGAGAGCTAAAGAATAGCTCAATAGACAATAAGGTGTCAAATAAAGGAGAACTTCCAGGAATTTCAGAGAACAATGACAATATCTTTTCTCTTGCACTAGCTGCACAGCTCAAGTAAAATGACCAAAACTGTATCCCAATTCTGTTACTTACGCATAGCACAACTATAAGGAGTTGAAATGTTTTTATTCATCACGAAGATAGTGCCAGGGTCAGTTTTTCCAACATGTTTAACTTCTATCTTTTCAGTTCGGGGAGTTAGTGATAATTGCCTTTTTTTCTCTTTATTAAAGAGATCATTCCGCATTTCTGTCAATTCTGTCGGTGACAGGTGAGACGCTGGTGATGTTGCTATAAATCCTGTGGAGAAGTTACAACAAATACGAAAACTGAAAAAATGAGTAACATACTGCCTGTGCCAAACCAGCACCGGTGCCGCCTCACCATCATCCCAAAACAAGGAAACAAAGAGGCAACAGATTTTTAAACTTCATTGGCCAAAAATGCACTCACAGATCAACATAAATCCCTTTCTAATGTTCATATTAAAATGCCAGTGGAAGATAGGTAGCGGGCCCATACCCGCGCCTGTATTTTAACTTTGCTCTTTCACGTCAGAAGTCCGGTTCCCATCAATTTCCTCTGCTGTATTCTAATTTGTGCCTCATAATAAGGGTCAGAAAGTAACCAAGAAGCAAAGTCAAAACTATGCCACGGTATTTACTCAGTGAGCAAAGTGGTCGATTTGAAAGGTCTGAAGGACAAGGAGACTTCAAGACAGGAAACTTCCTAAAACCATCAATCTCCAGGACAAGAAACGCTGGGGTCCCCAGACCCCAAAAGCAAGAGACTTGAAAAGTAACAAGTATTCCCATGAGAAGACAAAGACGCGTTTGCACGGGACGTGAGCTCCTTTCCAGAGGTATCCTAAGCTCCTCTCGCCGCCCGGCCGCTGCCGCTGCCCTCCCCAGACCCTCGCTCGCAGTCTTCATGGCCTTTGAAACTCACTGCAACCTCCCCTGCCGCCAGCGACCCGCCATAGCCGCAGTCCCCGGGCTCCGGTAGCCATGGCCTCCTTGGCCGCCGTGGAGACAAGGACGCGCAAGTCCTTCTCCGCCCTCCTCCCCCGGAAACTAAGCGCGCACCCGGCGTTCCGTGGCGCAGTTCCGTTCCGGACTCGGCGCTTGGGCTGCGCGTCGCCACTAGGGGACGCCTTCGCGCTGAGGTTCGGCGTCTCAGAGCAGGGGCGCGCTGTCCCCGCGCGGTGGCTGCGCAGAGGTGCTGGGCCCCCGGAACAGTAGGTCCGCCACCTCGTGGGCTCCGCGGCAGATCAAGTGTCTCCTTTGCGGGGACAGAATCCCACAGGCGCATTACCCTCCACGGTCCGAGGGTTCGAGCCCCGGCCGCCTGAGCTAGGCCCTTGCTTCTCAGAAGGGGTATACCTAATTCCAGAGAAAAAAACTGGGGAGAGACGGCTTCTACTTACCCTTGCTTTCGCGGTCAGCCGGTGACACCTGCTAGTTCGGGGCTGGGCTTTCAGTTTTGCAGGGTGGGTCCTTAGGTGGGCTGGCATGGGTCTGCGCCCGGGTTCTCCATTTAATGGCCGTGTTAAAGTAGGCCTCGAAACACGTCCTGTTGACCCTGGAAGGAGCTTTATAATCCGTAGAGCGCTTTACGCATGATACCTGTGTACATATAGTCTCTGTGGACAGTATATAGGGAGTATAGTAAAAGGCATCCCGGGCCGGATTTTTGTCTCTTGTCCACTGATGTTTCCCCGAATGCCCAGAACAGCGCCTGCCACGCAGCAGGTACTCAATAGGTATTTGTTGAATGAATCAATATCCTTGCAAAGAAAAAAGAAATTCCAGAGCAACGTTTAATCCTTTGGTCGTACCAGGCCATTATTGTTATTCAAAGTAAGCATTCCTTAGATAAAGTATGGGAATGTTTTTATTCCAAGTTGTTTAATGCTGTGGCTTTACTTAAGGGGTATAGGTGGCAAATTCATCCCACCGCTTTTTCTCCCAATTCTGTGCTTTGGCTTGCAACTGGTTACTTCGCCACCAGATGGAAGTGCCACCTAAGGTACAAAGGCTCTGGTAAGACTCCTGCCAGGATATATTTATCGTCTCCTTAGCCCAGATTCTACCTTCTCAGTAACTGAGCAGGGAAAGTGTAAGCATCTTCACTTTTCAAAATGAAAAATGTAGGTAAGCTTGGATTTAAATCAGTCTATATTTTATCAAACTACCTCTCAGTTAAGACCCTATTTTATTTTATTTTCTTTGCATTTGGGCTGGGGCTGGGTTTGAACCCGCCACCCTTGGTACATGAGGTGGGCGCCCCACTTACTGAGCCACAGGTGCTGCACTAAGAGATTGTTAATATCCACTTTGGGTATGAGTATAAAGAAAAAGGCACTGTCATATACTACTGGTAAAAAAAAAAAAAAAAAAGCAGCAGCAATGTCTTTGAAGGATGATTTGGCATTATCTTACATTATTTAAAATTCTCATTCTTTTTTTGACCAAGCAATTTCATTTTTATAAATCTTCCTGAGAAACATCTTTGCCTTTAAGCCCAAAGATAAGTGTACAAAGATGTTCACTGAAGCGCTTTTTCTAATGGAAAACCAAAACCTAGAAACAAAAAAATGACCGAAGTCCATTTATATACATAAATAAATAGCAACATAAATAACTTATACAATTTTATAATAACATACTATGCAACCATTTAAAAGAATGAACACTAATATCAAAAATGTGCATGGCATGTTAAAAAGTAGCAGAATAATACATAAATCTTGTGTTTATTATATGTGTATGATAAATATTAATATGGAGAAAATGATCTAAAATTGTTACTTAAATTCTAAACTGCTAATAGTGGTTACCTTTGAGAAAACTAGGACTGGAGTTCTCATTTTTTCTCTGTACTACTCTCTTTTTAGAGTCCTAAGTTTTTATAAGAAGCACTTGGTTTAATTTTAAAATGAACAAAGCAGGCAGTTTAGCATTTTTCCCTTTGCACTTGGGGATTACTAAGATGATATATGGAACTTTCAATTCCAATATACCTGATTTGAGGTAGCTGATTAAGTCTTAGGATTTCTTCATTTGATGTTAATTACTTAGGCCCTTTTAGAATTATCATTTTGAATTTTACATGATGATGTAGGTACAAATGAGCTTTTTTCCAATTTCTGGGAGACAACAGGCATTTCTATCTATCACTATTATTGAAGATAAAACACTAGACATTTGGAGAAGATAGAAGATATCTTAGAAATTAAGGCTACTGTTTTCTTAATCTGATATTCAGAACATACAGCAAGAACCTAAGAATACTTTTTGGAATAAAATAAACACAACAAGGGTGGCGCCTGTGGCTCAAGGAGTAGGGTGCCAGCCCCACATACCAGAGGTCATGGGTTCAAACCTGACCCCAGCCAAAAACTGCAAAAAAATAAAAATAAACACAACAAAAATATGTTCAAAATAGATTTTTACATACATTCAGAAAAGGCAAGAGAGACAGAATACCTAGTGAGAAGTACTTTAGGATGGATGAGAATCAGGACAGGTGGCCTTGGGTATTTAGAATTAATACAAAAGGCAACCACTGCCAGTTCTTGAGCTGGGAATCAAAACAAAGTGCATTATATAAAAGGTTATTTTCTCAGAGTACTTAGGTACCAAATTAGGAGATTGCGGAAATAAACCAAAAAGGACCCATATAATAAATAACTGCCAGAAAATACAATAGCAAACAAACAAGTCAGCTACACAAACATCTACTAGGTCACTGTGTAGTATCCAACAGTTACTTTCCCAGGGAAAATGAAGATAGATGCTGCTGAAAGAGGTAACACATTTAAATAGCCTGAAGGTTGGGTAATGAGAGCTTCATCCTGAAGCTTCAGCATTCTGGCTTTGTTGTTATATAAAAATGTACCCCCAAATCCAAGCATTTATCTAAAATTTCTTAGCTCCAATTGGCCCTTTGGAAGTTGAAATTATACCAATAAACGACCATTAGCATTTTTTTTCTATTCACATTCTCCTTGACTACTTAGGTGAAGTCAATTTCAAGCATGATTTTTTTCATTTCATTGTCTTTGTTTATGATTCACAATAATGCTTTATGGCAACTTGCCTACTATTAATCCTCTATTTTATCTGAAGCAGAATTTGTTGCTCCCATAGCACTTTATTCGTAACTCTTATAGAATTTAACATAGTAATTTACCAGTTTATACTTTCACTAGATGATAAGCTTCTTGAAGTCAAGGACAACTTTTATTTCATCTCTAGTACTGAGCCTGGCAAATAAAATACTCAATAAACTAATTTTCCTGTTATAGATATCTTCCATGAGTTTATCAAAGATAAAAATTAGACCTAATACCATTCTCTACCAAATTCTGGATGTATTTGATAGTTTTCTAGAGGTTCCCTTTATCCTTTATTGATTGATTGAGTACTGTTGGTTTTATAAAATAGTATAAATATCAGAAGTGAAGATGATGAAGAGTAAAAAAGAGCAAAACCAAGAAATAATAATTGTTAGGATTAAACAAGTCACATTTCAAGTGATTTTCAAAGAGAGTTGATATTTTAGTTATATAAAAAGTAAAAAGAAACTAGAATCATACACAAATATAGTTTATGCATTTGGATAAAAGCATGTCAAAATTTCAAAAGTCATTTATACATTTTAACGGATAGGAGCTCCAGACATAAATTCAAAATACAAACTAAAAGTCATACTGGAATAATAAATTACTATTACTATAATAAAATAACATTTAATAAGCCCTATCTGACATCTCACTTCACAAGTTATTACACAAAATTAATTTGATAATATGAATATTGAGATTTTATAAACATTCAGAATGGGGGGTTAACAAAATATAAACATTAAACAAATACATAATTAAGAATAATGTCATGGAACAAACCAAGAATAACTACATTTCTAAGATGTAGTCTGGACCACATAACTTAAGATTGTAGGAAGTCATTATCCAAAATGTTTCACGAAAAATGCCAGGAGATATAGAGTCACAAAATCACTTAAAGACAGGGAAGTGTTCTGAGAAAAACATCATTAGGTGATTTTGTTGTTGTGTGACCATGAACCTAGATGATACAGCTTACTACTACTCACCAAAGCTACGTGGTCTAGCCTAATGCTCCCAGGCTATAAGCCAATGTTGTATGGAAATGCAGTCTTTTTTGTTTTGCTTTGCTCTTTGTTTCTTTTTTCACTTATTTTATTTTATTATTATCTTTTGTCCAAAGCTTTATGCAAAGCAGTCAAGCAAGAAAAAGAAAATATAGGTATACAAATTGGAAAGAAGGAGGTGAAATTATAATTGTAAACAGATTATTTTGCTTTTCTCTCTCCAGAACCAAAGGAAATCTGACTAAAATATGTTACATGTTTTGCTTTGCTCTTTATAGTAGACTATACCAAATTTACAATAAAATGCAGAGTTTAATCCATATTACTGGATTGAGTACTGTAGTGTGGGCCATCATAATGCAATGGTGTTTGTGTATCTTAACGTGTCTAAGCATGGGAGGTAAGTAAAAACGTGGTCTTATAATCTTATGGGACCACCATTGCGTATGTGGTCTGCTGTTGACTGAAATGTCATTCTGTGGCACATGACTGTACTTGAGTAGACAAGAACAATACAAAAGGTAAAGAAAGATTGTTCGAAATGCATAGCAGCTTGGCAGGGACCCAGAAGGAAGTCTGGGATGATCCAACAAAGGAAGGAAACCTGAATAAATAAAGACTGGCTAAAACCCAAGAGGCAGTAGGGGTGTGAAGGGTTTTAGGGCCTTCTGATAAAGAGCTTTAGAGTTGAAGGTGCAGTCTCTTGGATGAAAGCAAGCCAATGTCTTCTTAGGATTTTAGATCTTAGGGAGAATGAAGGCATCTCTTTCTAACGAGGTCAGGACTCGCTAGGTGTCACTAGAACTGAAGTTTTTACCATTTTTAAGCACAGAATTTTTCTTTTGATATGTATTTTTTTTTAATTGAGACAGAGTCTCACTTCGTCACCCTCTATAGAGTGCTGTTGCATCATAGCTCACAGCAACCTCAAATTCTTGGGCTCAAGCGATTCTCTTGCCTCAGTCTCCCTAGTAGTTGGGACTACAGGCACTGGTCACAATGCCCAGCTGTTTTTTTCTTCTGTTGACCAGACCCAGGCCAGGTTCGAAATGACCAGCCCTGGTGCACGTGGCAGGTGTCCTAACCAATGAACTATGGTAGTCCAGTCTGGTATATATTTTTTTATACAAAAATGTTAAAGAAAATACTATAGGATTCCAAAATGGACACATTCGGGGATGCTGATAAGACTGGTGTCATTAGAGGAAAACAAAAGCAGTTAATTGTATTACTTGTTACAGTGTTTAGTCTTATTGAGCCTAATATTACCTAAATGTTCCCTTTTGGTACCATCTCTCCCTGGCTTGACTGTAAGTTTCTGGAAAGCAGGCCTCCTCCCCGTATGTAAAGTAGTCCTGTGGATTCTCCCACCTACATGTATTTGTACTTATCTTCTTCTCTCTAGCCCATGAGTAATGCCCTTTTTTCCCCTCTTATATAGATTATTATATCAACCTTTTATTGGTCTCTAAAATCTTACAATATCACTAGAGAGACTTGGATAACTAAATGGAAACATTTAAATAATACACAATGTTACACAAAACATAAAAATACGATATATAAAAATAACTGCTATCCTTTCCCATGAATACTGACATTTCCTTTATAGCTCTCCTCCTACTTCTACCACCTATATTCTGACTTTGCATTATAACTATTAAACCACACACACAGCTAACACAGAGGACTGGAGAGGCCACTGTTGTATGGAAATGCAAGGTCTTTTTTGTTTTGCTTTGCTCTTTAAAGTTATAGTAGACTACACCAAATTTACAACAAAATGTCGCATTTTAAGAATGCCTGAGTGGATTGTGTACCTGCACCAGGCTTTACACATACCTAACAAAGTGTGATAAAAATCCTATCAAAGTGTGATATTGTAGTGGGAAGAGGGAAACTTCAGATAAGCCAGAAAGAGAAAGCTAGGAAAAAGGAAGAAGCATTTGTTAGGAAAGTAGAGAGATTTGAGAGAAAAGAGGCAAGGGGTTGGGAGACAGCCCTTAGGGGCCCAGGTCCCCACTAGAGTCCCAAGACTGCAGGAACTGAGGGTGATCAGTAAGCATAATCCAGGGATAGGCAGAGACAAGGTGCTGAGTGGTCTAAGTTAGAGGCCAGAGAAAAAGAGGCTAAAAGGAAACAGAAACAAAAATCCTGTTGCAGGGTGATGTCAAAAAATGCTGGAAATGGTGATGGGAATATCTTACGTTTGCATACGTGGAGGCCGAACAAGCCTGAAAAACAATATTCCCAGTCAAGGTTAGGAAGGGACACTATTATAGATAAAGTGATTATTTGCAACAGAGCATCTTAAGCTTTAATGCTTAGAGGAATCACATGAGGATATGTTGTCAAAATACAGATTCTAGTTCAGTAAGGCTGGGGTGGAGTCCCAAAGCTTGCATTTCTAACAAGCTTCCAGGTAAAACTTTGCAACTTTGAGTAGCAAGGATTAACTATATGAAACATGAGTACTTAAAGCATTTTTTATAAAATAAATCAATGAATGTGTACTTCCCAATATAGATATCTTCTGTGGGGTTACCCAAGACTTTAGATATGAAATTATTCTCCCTTTTACCTTTCGTTGATGGTAATAAAGACATAATCCAAGATCAAAGTAGGAAATACAGTGCCCCAGTTCAGACCAATAATAACATACATGTTTAAGAGCATAATCACTCTTACATGTCTATGTTAATAACAAGATAACTACCCATGTTATTTACAGCAAGACTTTTGCACATTAAACTTTCCCAGAGAACTTCCTGTGGCTACATAAATGTTTTTCATCTGGACTATCCTGATAAAAAACATTTGTATAGCACTAACCACTGTGATGATTAAGACCTTGAGATCTGGCTAGTACAACTGAAGAATACATAGCCACACATGGCTGGTGGCTACCATGACCATCACTATCTGTTAGCATAGCCCAAAGATAACCAGATGTTATTTGCCTCCTCATTGGAGTGTTTTCCTAGGAAAGCTCTAGATTTGGGTACCAATTTACAAAAAGAGACTCCAGGTGTCTTCTCCAGCCTCTACTCTGAGAACTAATGGCATAAGGGAACTTACATACTTGAGGCTTCCAGAAGGTAACTGACAATAACCAAGGAATATGATTTTCCCTTTATCTAGAAAGTGAGACTCTCCTATCAGATTATTATCCAAAGTAATGATGTCTTGGGGGCAGCTCTTGTGGCTCAGTGGGTAGGGCGCCGGCCCCATATACCAAGGGTGGCAGGTTCGAATCCGGCCCTAGCTAAACTGCAAACAAAAAAATAATCCGGGCATTCTGGCAGGTCCCTCTAGTCCCAGCTACTTGGGAGGCTGAGGCAAAAGAATCACCTAAGCCCAAGTGTTGGAGGTCACTGTGAGATGTAACGCCACAGCACTCTACCAAGGGCGATAAAGTGAGACTCTGTCTCTAAAACAAACAAACAAAAGTAACAATGTCTTGAAATAGTCTATACCACCAAAGATCCCATCTTTGAGAAATTATACCTAATACAAAACACACACACACACACACACACACACACGCACACACATGGGACTTTGAAGATGATTTGAGTATGAACTCTAGCCATGTCCTTACTACTGTGTAACTTCTGGCAAGCATCTAATCTCTCTAATCTTCAGTTCTCAAGTCTCTCTGTAAATTTGTGTTGATAATAATACCTACTGGACAAGGGCTTGGGGAAATTCCTGAAAAACAGCATAAATTTTAAAGTCCTATGTAATGGTTTTTTAATCCTTACTAAAAGAGAAGTCAAGGCCATATTTAAAGCAGAATCCAAGGAACTGCCTGGAATCTTTTGTTGTACTAAATTTGTGTTGCACATGGCCTTGGATTCCTTTGTAGATATTTCAGTCCTTCGTGTTTTTTGGAATGGGACATAACCTTTAAAGAATGAGCATGCGAAAACCATTTGGGAGAATGATGGTAAAGGAAGAGAGCTTTATTTAGTAGTGCAGGGTCTGGTAAGCATCCTCCCTGCTAAGATTATACAGAAAATAAAGGAAATCACAGACTGCTCATTTCCCTTGTACTGTTCCTAATCTTGTGGAAACTTCCTGTAAAAGACAGTTATAGCATTAAAAGTAAACTGATTTCACACTCACCGGATACTACCAGACCAACAATTGCAGTCCTTGGGGAGAAAAAGAAAACAGCATACTTATCCTTTATACTTTGTATTAGTTTGGAAGAACATGGAAACTCTAATGATGGAGAAACAGATTCCTGCCAGAGGGGAGGAAACTATTTAGAAACATGGTTACCATTTAGTAATTCTACTAAGAGGCAGAATTCATCAGCCAAGAGATTGGTTACACTAAAAAGAAAAAAAAATTCATTAAAAAGGTACAACATGAAAACAGAGAGTTTCTGTTGATGTAGGCACATTTTAACTATAGTATTAAAACACAACATTTTAATAACATATGCTAAGGACTAATATTAAGGGTAATTTTTAAAATGGAAATGTGCACTGGTGTTTTCTGTGCTATTAGAACTTCAAATGTTAGCATGGCTGTTTCCTCTTTTGGCTTCTCAAGTATATAAATATCTGCTGAGAGCTTACAGTATAAAGGACAGTCTACATGAAATGCTGAGCTGCAGTAATACTCAAATCATAATAGGAAGCCAGAGGGGACTCCTGATTACCATGGCAGTATCAGTGAATACAGCTTCATTTTTATACAGTAGACAAAGCTTTGGCATCTACTACTTAAAAGTACCTGCTACTTAACCTGAAAAGCATCTACCACTTAAAACCACTGCTAAAGAGAACACCAAAAAATGTAAAGTGCAGCCTCTACCTGCAGGCCACTTAAAATTTAATTGGGAAAACAAACACAAACTCATAAAAAGTTAAAAACAAATTATCAACCCAAGTGTAAACTACAAAGGCAAAAGTAAAAGAATCTGAGAAGACCAATTCTGAGTTCACACGGAAGGTGTTCACTTACAGGATGAGTAGTCTAGAAAAAGGGAAGAAGCTTTGATTTGGAGAAGTATATGCCGTTTGCCAGTGTCTTGGTGAGGACAGTGAGGACAACCCACCTTTTGCTAAGGTTGTGAACCCCGGTCTGAACTCAGAATTCACTTAGGTGATATCTTGTACTGGCAAATTCTCTGCATTTGAATTGTGCTGTTGGTCTTCCCTTCCCATGGATGCTATTGATAATTAATCACCTTTAACAGTGGCTGTGGCTAATTCCCGAAACTGAGGAAGAGAACTGATAGAAGAAGAAGAGAACTGATAGAAGAGAAAGCAACCTGTGAGAACCAGCTATTGTGCCCAGCTTTCTTCCCATAGGCCTACCTAAGAAAATACAACTAAGCAAATGCAAGTATCCACTTTCTTGCTGTGCCCTGACATAGCCATTGAATCCTTCTTTTTGTGGTGGTTGTTGTTGGAATTCGCTGGGGCTGGGTTTGAACCCACCACCCTCGGTATATGGGGCCGGTGCCTTACTGACTGAGCCACAGGCGCTGCCCAATAGAATCCTTCTTGATTAGTATCAACTGGATGCAGGGGATACTCAAGGTGACATTGTGATTTATATTCAGCTTCTCACATAGATTTTTAAGACTGGCTGGATCCACCTTCCCTAGCTGACCTATCCCTCTGGCCTTGAACAGTATCTACCTAAGCCTATGATATATTTCGGGCCACCCTTTGGTGTGTTTGGCTGGAATACAGGTTTCAATTAGGGATGCACTGGAAGAGAGAATGACAAGAGTAGCTGAGAGGAAAGAAGATAGTGAAGGACTAAAGCAGCCAAGTATCTAGCATATTTCTGAAAAGGTAGACTTCTTAGGCCCATTAGAAACCTACTGATTACCTTTTCTAGGCTGCGGTATAGGAATCATGCATTTTAAAAGAAGTATTTGCCGTATAGTTAAAAAAACTTAATTATGGCTCAGTGCCCATTGCTCAGTGGTTAGGGCACCAGCCACATGCACTGGGGCTTGTGGGTTCGAACCTGGCCAGGGCCTGCTAAACAATGACAACAATAACAAAAAAATAGCCGGGCGTTGTGGCGGGCGCCTGTAGTCCCAGCTACTTGGGAGGCTGAGGCAAGAGAATCACTTAAGCCCAAGAGTTTGAGGTTGCTGTGAGCTGTGACACTACGGCACTCTGCTGAGGGTGACATAGTGAGACTTGGTCTCAAAAAACAAAACAAAACAGAACAAAACTTTATTATGGAAAATTTATAACATAAAAAATAGTAAAGAGAGTGTGCTCATCATCAAACTGCAACCAATCTTGGTTTATCCATATCCCTACTGACTTCTTCCTATTTCTTAACCCCACTGGATTATTTTGAAAGCAAATCTCAAAGATCATATAACTTAATCTGTAAATATTTCAGTATGTATCTTTAAAGGGTAAAGACTTAAAAAAAAATCACCACAAACTAATACTTCAAAAAAAAAAAAAAATCCTTGTTCTCCTCAAATCTCCAGTGAGTGTTCTCTCACTTCGGGTGGAGTTTGGTGGCATCAGAGCTCACAGCAACTTCAAACTCCTGAGCGCAAGAGATCCTCTTGCCTCAGCTTCCCAAGTAGTTAGGACGATAGGTGCCCACCACTATGCCCGGCTAGTTTTTTCTATTTTTTAGTAGATTCTCACTCTTAGTCAGGCTGGTCTTGAACTCCTGTACTCAATCAATCCACCAATGTCAGGTTCCTAGAGTGCTAGAAATATAGGCGTGAGCCGTCACACCCACCACCCTTGTACCTCCTAAGGTCCAGACACCAGGATAGAACAGTAGAGTCCTTTGAGTTTAGGATAGCTGCTGACTGAACATCAGAGTATAAGACCCCTGGGCTCTATCCCTCACTATGGTATCATTTCTGACCGTTTCAGAGTAGAAGACTCAGAGTTCTGCTCTGACAAAAACAATTTTTTTATGAAGTTGGTAAGATTCCCAAAAACTGGGTGAGAGGAGAGAACTACAAATGCACTATTAAACAACATTCTATAAGTGGCATGGAGCCACCAAAGGCAATGTACAGTTTGGTGACTGTGTCTTGGTCATGGGGTTAGGAACGATCTGAAAAGCAATAATTTGAATTGCTGATCACATCTTGCTCTTTTAGGTAAGCCATGTGTGTGAGAGTGGCAAGCACACGGCCTGGCACATGATAACCAAGACAGTTTTCATATCTTTTCCCAAAGTCTGTACTGACAATTTCCCTGCCACACCAAACAGATGCTAATCTTTAAACGAGAAAGAGACCTTTGCAAGTGACCAACTTACCTTGTACTTAATCATAATAACTGTGATAATTATCTTTTATATCAAGGACTTACTAAGAACAAGGCCACACGTCTAGCAGGGGTGGTATACCAAAAATAACTGATAAGTTATTTGTTGAACAAGAATATTGAACGTTTTATACTTAACCTTTACGGCAACTGGCACCAGTATGCCATGGGGCTATTATCTGTTTTACAAACAGTAAGTGCTAGGACTTACTGAGCTTGCACTATGAATCCTCAATCTGTTCTAAGTACCTTATTTATATTATTACCTCATTATTCAGTACAACAGCTCTATGAGGTTGCTACCATTATCACCATTTTATGCAGGCACAGAGTTTCAGTAACTTGCCGAGGAGCATAGATTATAACTGATGGTACTTGATTCAAACCTGAGCAGCCAAAGTGGTTAGCAGTACTACCAGAAGGAGAAAAGGCAAGTACCAACCACCAACAGGTTCTGCCCAAGTACAAGTTCAAAAAGGTAGGTTTAGAGGTCAGGCCTGACGATCACATACCACTTACTGTTTTCCATCACTAACAATGTCCCTTCCTGCTTTGGGTAAGGACCATGCTGCTACTGAAGCAAGAAATAAGTTACACAAAGAAATCTCAGACAAAATCGGAATTGTTTTGGGGGTGGTGCACTCAGTGGTTTAGCTCCTTCCTTCATTTATCAAACATTTACTAAGCACCTACTATATGCAAAACACTGTTAACAGGATAGTGCACACTCATTTTCAGAACAGCAATCCTGAAGCTTGCTGGAGACAGATGGCAGAAAAGGAGAGCTGGCTTGTTTGGTAGTTTCTCCCACTTTCTCCTTCCTCAGGAACTGTTCTCCTCAATGTGCAAGAGCAGCAACCTTCATTCTCAGGTCACACAAATCTGATAAAGAAAAGAGCATTGCGCGCAGTACTAGACTGATAGGTGGGGAAGATGCATCAGGAACTTGGGAGCATTTGGGATTCGGTCTCCCAGGCCAGATCATGTAGAGGCTGGCTTTCTAGGTAGAGAAGAAATAATGAAATCTGCAAAGCCAGGAGCTGAGTCTTCTGGTTAGGTAGACCCTAAGCTCCAGCCCGCAGCTCTAGCAGATTTCAATGCAAAAAATTTTTTGAGATGAATTGCATACATTGCCCTCTAACAACGCAAACATGACAGCTGTCTATTCAATAATCTACCCGCCTCTGTTTGGAGATTCTCGACACAGAGGCATCTCCTGCGCTATAGTTATGCAACCTCACTCGCAGCGGGAGTTATTTCCTCTGCTTTTGGCTGCGCCAGATTCATGTAACACGCCTACCCCGGGCTTCAATGGAAATCGTTCTCCCATTAACAATCACTCCAGCTTTCGGAGACGAATGCTCGACACAGCACACCCGTGCGCAGTCAGAATCTACACAGCGAGGTATTAAAACAATCTCTCTCTCACACACACTCACACACTCCTGTGCATGCAGCTGGGGGACTGCAGCAATGCAACCAGAGGGACAGCAGGCGGAGCTCTCTTTGCACAGTCCCTGCCTCTAACCCCCACTAACTAAAGATGAACTCATGCCAGTTCCATTCTTTGCTCTTCAAGGAAAACACACACACACGCACACGGCAGAACACAGTAGCCTCCAGATTGCCCGTCCGAGCACACAGTCTTTCTAGCTTCTTAGTTCCAGCAACCCGGATAGTCCAATCCGAATAACGGGGAGTAAGACGCCACAACAATGCAACCTCCCAAGCAGCTCCCCTGGCAGCTCCCACTCCCGCCCCCTTTCGCAGCGTGCCAAGAGTTTGGAGCGCGCGCACGCACACCGAGCACCGTTCAGTGTGCATATCCCTCCGCCTCCCTCCTCCTTTCCCTGCTCAAGTGGTTCGACAACGATTTGGGAAATGAAGGGAGGAGGGAACTACTTTCCCGAAACTTGCTATGCTGCACACGACTTCTAGTTGCAGTGATTCGCCCGGAGGCCGCGGCTTTCAGTCCTACCCACACACCCTCACGGCCCGGGCACCCGGCTCGGCAGCCCCACCCCGCGCCCGCTCTGGCCTCGGGGGAAAGCGAGCGGTCGGGCGAAGTCGCGAGGGACTACTTCGCCTCCTCTCGCGGGCGCCCCCGGCTCGGGCCGCGGCAGCGGCGGAAGGAGCGGGCGGCGTGAGCGCTTCCGCCGCCCCCCTCGCGGTTCCCCTCTCTCGGGCGTGAGGAGCTGGCCCGCCGAGCTGCTGGTGGGCACGGGCCGGCGGGGCACCTGCGGCCGCTCTCGTCTTCTCTGCGCGCTTTTGGGGACCCTGCCCACCCCCCCGCTCTTCTCCGGCCCTGGGGGGAGCTGTCGGCTCGGCGTCCCCTCCCCTCACACGCTCCCCGCCGCCCCCTCCTCCCCCTTCAGGAGTCGTCCCGGCTAGAGCGTGTCTGGAGGAATCCGCCGCCGCGGGGCCCCTCGCCCGGTTCTGCTGGCCCTGAGCACCGACCCGGGCGCCGCCGGGCGTTGAGCGGGGAGCCGGCGGCGAGGCGGGAGATGGTGGGGTGGGCTCCGGCAGGACCGCGCCGCCGCTGCCCGGAGCCTGGGCTCGGCACCCCCCCGCCGGCCCCCACCGAGCGCAGCCCTGCTTCCTCCTCGCCGCATCCCTGAGGGAAGCGCCGCCTCTGCTCCCGGTTCTCCGCCCGCCGGCTCCTTCCTGGCCGGACCCCGCCACGCTCCACCCGTGTCCAGAGGAGCCGCTCTCCGCTCAGCCTTTGCAGCCCCCTCTTTTTCCCCCCTTTCCACCCGCCGCCTCGGAGGATCCCTCGGCCGGGCGCTGAGGCGGGGGAAGAGGCTGGGGTCGCCACGGCGGAGGTTGCTGCCGCCACCCCCCTGCGGGGGTGGCCGGGGTTCCCGGCTGGGGGGGCACCGTTCAGGGTGAGGCATCCACCATGGTGAGGCCCCTGAACCGCTGCCCCCGCGCCCCCCCGGCCGCCGCTGCCTCCTGCCCCTCGGTGCTGCTGCTGCTGCTGCCCCCCCGCCCGCTGTTGCTCCTCCATCTCCAGATCGGATCACGGTGAGGGAAAGATGAGCGAGGAGACGGCGACTTCTGACAACGAGTAAGCGCCTCCTTGATCTTGATTACCAGCCCCCCTCCCCCAGACCCCTCCGAGACTCGGGTGCCGGAAAGCTTGCAACCCGGGAGGAGTTCGGTGTATCTTGTTCTGAGGATAACTGGTTTCTTGAGCCATTTTTAGTGGCTGCCCCCCTCTCGAGCCTCCCGCATTTAGTTCCTTTCTGTTGAGGAAGGGTATTAAGCTTTGGGATGGGGTGGCGATTTTATGTCCAGAAGGTGCAGTTTTATGGATGGGTGGAAGTGGAGTAGTAAGTACCTCTTTACCTGGAAGACCCCTGGCTTGTCCTTTTTCACTAGCATACCGACCAGCACACCTTTAATATCCATCCTGCTTCCTTTATAGCTGTTTCACTTGGAAACTGATGTGTGGGAGCACCTCCTGCAGAATACTGCCCTTGAATCTTATTTAATTCGATGAGTCAGTGACTCTTAAATACCGATTAAGCCTTCACCCTCTCTCCCCCCGCCCCCCTCATTTAAACTTATGACCTATAAGAAAAAAATAGCGTTAGGGAAACATTTTTAGGATTTAATAGGATTACGGACACCTGAAGTGTGGGAGATACCGAGCTAGTGTTTATCTTTGCGAGAATTGGCCGGTGTTTGCCTCGGGAACTTAGAATAATTTTGAATGCTACTTTTTACCCTTTGGTTGTATTACAAGACATGATTTACGTGCATTTAACCAAATTTACATTGCTGAAATGTTAGTGGCTTCATCGACTACTAAAACATTCCGGTTTAAGTTTTTGCTTATTTGGACTGTCCTGTGTTTTCCAAATAAAATATTTTACCTTTTAAATATTTTGTTTCAACTTAACAGCTTCCTGCAGGAGTAATTGTGCGGTAACAGTTTTCTGTTGAGAAAGGATTTAATTCACGCGGAATATTAGCATCCGTTTTCTTGTAATTCAAGTTTTGTTTCTCATTGGAGGGTTAGAAAGAGTTAAGTGAGTTAAGAAAAGTCCTTAGGATGCATTCCTTTAAATAAAGTGCATTCCTCAAGTCAGACCTTTTTGTGAAAACTTTAAAGTCTAAAGCGAAGGCTGTTAACATAAAATAGCTTGAGAAAGGCCAAGCTACGTTTCCTCCCCCCACCGAACTCCCCCTCCCCCAGCACCCGCTTCTGTTGAGCGGGTGCAGGAGTAGATTGCTGCAGTGTCAGTGCAGCCTGGAAGCAGAAGTGGCCGCCATGTTCTCTGTCTTTTTTGTGAATCGCCCTCATTTGCATAGCACACCCTTCATTCATAAAAAAATAATTAAACATCCATCACCTTGGACATCTTGAAAGGATTTCCCAAGAAAAAATTCGAAGCTTGTTTGTCTGTCTTTACGTGGGTTTTTGAGTTCAGGAGTAAGGAGAACTGGAAATTTTGGGTTAAATTAAAAAACCTACGCACACACAAACAACTACCCCTGTTCTCAGAATGTTGACACAGTTATGTGGGAAATATCAGTTCGGGGAGGTGCTGGGATCACGTGATCGCCTCCATTCATAAAATACCTGGCTGTCCATTCACAGTGCTGTACAGTGTCTCGCTGCTTTGCGCAGATTAGACCTACTTTGAGGGAAATCAGGCAATAACTCAGATAATGGTTGGTTAAGAGAAAAACTACTAAAAGTGCTGAACGGAAGGACGGTAACCTTTATTGATAATCTTTCAAGCAAGTAGCTTGAATTAAAGATACTAAATTTTGTTTTAGAGATGGGAAAAGACTTAACAGTTTAATATATTTAAAGTAGTGAATATCTCCTTGTAGCTGCAGCTAATAGAAAAGCAGATGAAGGAATGTGGATTGACACAAATGTAATATATTTTGTTTCTAAATGGGCCTTTCTTTGCTCTTGCAAGGGATAAATCCAGAGAGCAGAGCAGGCTACGCGTCTGCGTGTATGAAAGAGAGAGGGATATCAGCTGAAAATACTGCTGTTATACTGAAGTGGGAAAATATTTCCAGTGGTTTAATTCTCAAGATCCTGAACTGAAACACTGAACGTCAGTCTTCACTGGGAGGATTGCTTTTTAAAATTTTTTAAAATCCAAAATACTTACTATAGACAACTTGGAAATAACCTCATTCATTCGGACTTTTAAAATTATGTTTTCACAAATTTACCATTATATTAGTGAAAGTTATCCCCTAGGAGTTCTGTAATACTGCTAATTTTGGTAGAACATGTGGTTATTATATTTTAGCTTATAATGTTTTGGTATGAGATGTTAACTTTTCATTTGGACAAATAAGAGGTGTTTTACTTTAAGCAACTATATTAAAATATAACATGTTCATCTGGTAATCAAACCACAAAGAGTAGAATGTAGCTTTTAATATGATAATTTGTCTCATCTTTAATATATGAGGTAAAGTTTTGAAATGGAAATTTCTTATTTGTAATCATATATTATGAAGAAACAAAAGATACTTTATGGCAAAAGCCATTGAGGCCCTTGTAATGTGGATTTTATTTGGGCCTCACATATACTTTTTTTTTTCCTTTTTCTCTTTTTTAAGCCAAAGTTCACAGGATTTAATTACAGTAGAAACTGTTAACACTCTTGAGTTGCTTTTTCACCTGATTTCACCCTTTAAAAAAATGAAACCAGTTTCTTGGGAAACCATTAAGCTTTTCTAGGTAGCCATTGTGGTAAAATCCAGTTAGGCCATTAGAGGCCTCATTCTGAAATCCCCTAGTACATGACTCTGTTATTATATTTGAAATTAGAGTTCTATGTGGAGAAATAGATAATCCTAGAGGTTGTCAGTATATATTTAATTGAAGAATCTGTGGAGGATCAATCGTCTACAACAAGGCTTTGTCTTAACACCAAACTGAATGAGGAGGAAAGGAATTGGAATAGTATAAAACATTTGTCTTGCATTATTTCAAGTTCATGTTTAAGGATCTTTTCAAAATGTGATAAATAAATGTACTCTAGAGCAAAGTGCTTTGTGTCATAAGTAATAGAGAAACTAGCTACACATTTTTTGTAGGTAATTTTTCATTTCACAGAAACTGTTTAGTACTCTAGTCAAATGTGTCCAGGGGATACAACCATATCTCCTTATACATGTTGAATTAGCTTTTTAAATAGTCTAAAGCATTCAAAGGCATAATATGTAACTCTTAGGGGTTTTTGTCCTTTGATGTTAAGTACATATAGCACTACATGTTTTTTTGCCAATTTGTCCAAAGCGCATGGAGACATGAAATGGCTGAACCTTAAGCATTTTGCTTATTAGGCTTACATTAGCCAGAAACACTTGCCATATCAATACTAAGCTTTCTGGTAGGAAATTGGGATTATATTAGATTTGGGAATTAGGTTAACTAGAATTAGGTCACTTAAGATAAAGTTAGAATGGTGTAATCTGGGTTTGAACCATATTTTGCATAATTAACAAATTTTTGTGGCTATATCAGTGCCTCATAAAAAGTGTACCTAGTTGTGAGTTATTCTGAGGGTGTATTTAAATAAGTATATATTCATCCCATACATCTTATATTTGTATATGTTCATGTGCATATGTTATACATATGCATAATTGGAAAACATTTTAGACATAAACAGAATCATTGAGAAGTTATGTAATATTAAGTCAGCTAACGTTTATTTAGATGTGGTAATAAATACCTAATATAAACCTATGCTTAAAATTCAGTTACATAAATATGAGCTAAATGACTGCCCACTTGCTTCAATTTCATTTCCCTCTGCTTTCCCACTTAAAACTATATGATTCTGAATTACATTTTTAATTTTATTTATTTTTTGAGACATGTCTCACTCTGTTGCTCCAGGCTAAAGTGCCTTGGGGTGTTATAGCTCATGGCAGCCTCAAACTCCTGGGCTTACTTCATCCTCTTGTCTCTGTCTCCAACTAGCTGCGACTACAGGTGCCTGCCACAGTGCCTCAGCTTGTGTTTTATTTTTGTTTGTTTGTTTTTTTTAAGTAGTAGAGCAGGGTCTCTCTCTTCTCACTCAGGCTGGTCTTGAAATCCTAAGCTCAAGCCATCCATCCTCCTCGGCCACCCAGAGTACTAGAATTACAAGCATGACCCACCTTCCCTGGCTGGAATTACATTTTTTTTTAACACAGTATGCTACCCTGCTCACAATAATCTCCCCTCACAAAACTTTCATAAATCCTTCATATTCCCCCAAAAGATCTTTTCACTTTACTCCTCCCCCAACATGCCCTCTCTCTACATTGCCTCTGTACCTGTTACATATTTGTGTTAATTTAAAAAACATATTGTGATTATTTACTTTTCTATGTTCTCTATGATACAATCCTCACTTAACATTTTTGTTCCTACCATGATGATTGGTGATAGATGCTCCATAAAAGTAGTTGAATTAATGAAGTCATATTACCTCATGTTTGTATTTTCTTTGAATTTATGCATTTGAGATCATTTGAAATATAAGTTAAAAAAAGAGTATGGGAAAAGTAAATTATTATGTTTGCCCTTTTAAGAACTTACCTCATTTTTTAAAAAGGGCCAAAATTGGCCTCATTTTTGACATGTTTTGTTTATGCAAATTTGGGAAGTAACTTAGTTCAGGCTTAAAACGGTTCTACGTGCTGTGGGAATATTTGGATGTGCTTAGCTTCTGAGCTGCGTGATATATCTGAAGATCCATGTCATCAACAAGGAGGTAGACATTTGTCTCTTTGTCTTCTTTTGGCATAGGAACCTCAAAATTTAGGAATTTATAGTTCTGGCCATTTATCATTTTTCCACTCCCCAACCCACTTCCTCTGCAGTGCAAACTCTGAGGAGCTGACTAGGGGATAAAGGGATAAAGAAGTTGAAATTGATTAGGAAAGGATAAAAGGCAACAGATTCTATAATTTTATTCTGCAGCTACTGGTGACTGAGAAGTGCCTAAAAAGAAAAGGTAACAATCCACAGCCTCTTCTATGGGGTTAATTTGAGCTTGACTAGTTGTTTCCAAGTTTGGAGGAACAGTTGGTAAAGAAAAGTTTTCTTTTCTTCTTCAACCGTAAGTAGGAACCAGAAATGCATTAAAAGTGCCAATTTGAAACATACTTCACCCATTCAAGAGTAGTAGTATATTTCAGAAAATTTACACAATGGTCTCCAAAATGAATAATAATTTGCAATTCTACCATTAGATAACAGGTGTTAAATTTGGATGTATGTGCAAATCTTTCTTTTCCTATTATATTGTAATGATGAGTCATGTTTGTTTATTGGTTTTTTTACTACGTGTAAAGCACTGTGATAAATGCTTTGTACATTTATGGAATCCCACTATTAGTAGTGTAATAGTGTAACTATGGATACTATTATAGTTAAATATATTGTGAGTATTTTCTTATGTCATTAAATATTCTAGAGCATAACTTTTATTGGCTACATTATTTTCAGTGTATGATATACATTAGTTTTAGTCTGCCATTTTTGGATATTTTTCTGCTTGAACATTGCTCCATTTGATCCTGAGTTGTCTTCATCCACATAAAGGATAGTCTTGAGATAGTCTAGGGAAGGAGTAAAAAGATACAAATACTTAATTTCATTTTTTCTGCTAAATTATCCTCTGAAAAGAATTCAGTAGATGAGAGTACTTACGCTTTGAAATGTCTAATTCCCTGAAAAATATTTTGCTAATTTTGAAGGTAGGAAATTGAGTCTTGCCCATATTTTTAAAACATGCTAGCTGGTAAAATGAAATTGATTTATTTTGTTTTGTTTTAAACAAGCTTGTTAGGTTGTTTTGAAGTTACTAGAATGTTTTTTTCTGTTATTTATACTCTATTTACATTATAAATGGAATTAAAGTGATCATGTAAAAACCATTTGCAGATCATTTATTTAACTGTTACCGTCTTTTATGCAGTATAGTATAATGTAAAGAACACTGGACTTGAAATTGGGAGACGCATTTTCTTTTCTAGTTCTTAATTTATTCTGTGATCCTGAGCAAATGGCAGTCTCTACAGGCCTCAGTTGGCCCATTTTTTTTCTTCATAAGCTGAGGAATTTGGACCAAATGTAATTATGGACTCTTCTTGCGCTAATGGTATATGATCTAATCTATCCTATAGTAATAGACACATTATAATCACTAGACTTTGTTAATTTTATTATATTGTTACTGCTGACATATTTAAGCAAATGAAAGAGTTTCAAGTGGGATGGTAGAATGATTAAACAAAAATAGGAATTTTGAACAACCAAGACACAAAATTTGGAAACAGTTGGTACATTCATAATCTTTTGAAAAATTCTTAATGTTGGACTTCATAGCCATGTGTCTTTGTTGATACAATATACATCACAGATGAAGAATTTTGTACTATTCTTTTTATTCCTAAGTATGACCTCCTTTTGTGGGTGACTAAGTGAACAAAAGGTGATTGGGTTTAAGCACCAACCTGGGAGTAGTTCTATGAGGAACATACTAACCAGATACTAGTCTTCTTTGACTAAGTAGTACCAAAAGTAAGTCTTTTAACTTAGTCATTCATACAAATCCTATTAATCTAACACTAAGGGATAATTGCATATTTAATTAGTTTTAGCAGCTAACCTAAGTAATGAATTTTGTTATTCCTTAATATTTAAATTTTTGCTATTTGTGACGAGTTTTGTGTCATAGCTGCATCTGGGAGTCCAGAACCAAAATCATTACAAATCTGTGAGATTTTTGTTTTTATGACACTAACAATGAAAAAAAAAATACATACTGGATTTTTGTTAAAACAGTTTGTTAATAATAGACTTAGGCCAAGGTGTTACATTGCTATAAAGAGTTCTTAAAATTCAGAGTGATTTTCAGAGAAAAGGTAACATTATTTACTATCCTCTAAAGTGAAATTAATTTATATTCATAACCGAAAAAAATGCTAATAGCGTATTAGAGATACTTGTGACAAAAATTGTAGTTATCTAGGGCTGTTATAAGAAAGTACCACAAATTAGGTGGTTTGAAACAACAGTAATTGTCTTACAATTCTAGAGGCTAGAAGTAAAAAAAATCAAGGTGTTAGCAGGACCACACACTACACTCCTTTTGAAACCAGTAAGGGAAACCCTCCTTGGCTCTTCCTAGCCTAGTGATTTCCTGGGAATCTTCAACATTCCTGGATTTATAACTACATAACTCCAGTCTTTCCCTTCATCATTATATGGGGTTCTCTCTGTATGTCTCTGTATCTTTGTTTGACCTTTTTAAATGGACCCTAGTCATTGGATTAGGATCCCACTCTACTCCTGTATGACCTCATCTTGTCTTAAATTTTTTTTTATTTTTGCAGTTTTTGGCTGGGACCAGGTTTGAACCCACCACCTCTGGTATATGAGGCCGGCACCCCACTACTTGAGTCACAGGCACTACTCTATGACCTCATCTTAACAAATTATATTTGCAGTAGACCTATCTCCCAATAAGATTGAATTCTGAGTTACTTAGGGTTAGGACTTTAACATATATTTTGGGAGGACACAGTTCAACCCGTAAGACCAATAGAAATTACAGATTTTTTTCTTGTACTCAATTGCTGTTGTAGCTGTCTTAAAATAGTTGTGGTCATCACTAGTTCAAAATTATAGTAATTAAACCCATTGCTGGAGGTTATATTTTAATGTGTTAATAAAGAACCACATGTAGTTTAGTTAGTATAACTAATTTCTTTTGTAATCCTGTCTATTTCATTTTAGGTCTTTAATACTGTTCCTGAGAAAAGGGGTCCATAGTCTTTTAAAAGGTCCATAACACAAAAAGTTAAAATCTCCAGATGGAAGGCTGAACTCAAAGATATATACATAAAGCAGGAAGAATAAGAAACATGAAGGATAAGGTGAATAACTTCAACATACAGCTAATGGTTCCAAAATAATAGAATGGAGATAATGGAGGAGAGGAAATATTAAGTAGCAAATCAAACCCAATTCAGTGAACTAAAAACAATGCCTCACAGTCAAATGGGGTTTATCTTGAGAATGCAAGACTGGATCAACATGAGCAAATCAATGTAGTTTATAGTATTTGAAGATTATGGGAGGGGAAATGATAGTCACAATAAATGCCAGAAATATTAATTTCTGCTCATAATAATGAAAGTAAATATTCATAAATATAGATATAATTTTTTTTTTGCTCTCTAGATTTTTAGATTTTTAATTTTCTGATTAAAAATGAGAATATTGGATTTGATTAACTTTGGGGTTTCCTTTATTTCAAGAGTTTTAGAATCCTAAGTGATTTTCTTTGTACTTCAGAAATTCATGTTTAATATTTCTATTACTTGTAGATATTGTCTTCTATCTGAAATTTCTGAAGTATTTGATAAGGCATTTCTTTCTGCATTTAGAGATGTGGTTGATTTCCTAGCAGTATTTGGTGATACAGCTTCATTGTATTGGCATCCTATAGTAGCATTATCAAAAATTTAGATGAAATTTAGTGATTTATAACTTTTCTGATGCCACTTTATTAAAGTTGCCTCAACTTTTACAGTAACTTTAGGATGTTTTATTAACCTAAGCACAAGATCAACAAATGTGTTTGTCGTCGTTGTTATCATACTGTGAGATTGGAATTAGAGTTCTGCGGTTTCCTCCTTAACATGTAAAAGCATTATTAAACATTTCAGAATTTTAGTTGCTGGATTATATGTTATCGATCTAGTACACTTTTAAGACAGTTTAGAACAGTCACCATTAGATACTTTTCCTGAAGGATTTTGTTTCACTGACATTAGAGTGGGTGCCTACTAGGCAGTTTTTCCTTAGTGCTGAGATAGAAAGATAAGCAAAACTTGATAGCTACTTTCACAGTCCAACAAGGAAAATAGATTCTTCTGAATGAAATGGGATGAGTGCCCTGCTTATGAAGTTCTTCAAAGCTCAAGGAGAAAGTGATTCCACCTGGGGATGGATGGGAGGATGGATTGTGTGTGAAGGAAGGCTTTAGAAAAGAGGTGGCATTTTAGGAGTCAGCCATGGATAAGGATATGGAAAGGGGAACATTCTAAGAGGATGGGGGCTGGGGTGGGACTGGAGAAAAGGAAAAACTTGAAGTAAAGCAATAACTTTTTACATATGCTTATTTGGAGGAATAGTGAGGGGATAAGAAAAGTGTTGGGGGACCAGGTTCTGAGTAGTCTAGATTAGTGTTTACAACCTCAGGGCAAAGGGTGGTGGCTAAGCCTAGAATATAAGACACAAGATGCACACAGCAGAAGCTCCTGGAAATCAGTTTTTCTTGAATAGTTGAGGAAAATTTAACTAGTCAGTAATGACATCAATTTAGAACAGAATTCCCATTAATTTTATGGATGAAACACTCAAGAGTTCAAAAAATTTTTGTTTTATAAGCTACCCTCCCTCTTGACTACAACTCTCTTCAATGACTGAGGATACTTGTTGAGAAGCACTAGATGAAGCCTTTATGATGTAGGCCAGGGGTAACCAGTATTTCTGTTTTAGTTTTTTAATTCAACTGGACTTTATTTGCGATGTATTTCCCCTAGTCGTTAGGAAATATTTACTAAATGGGAACCAGTATTTTTAAGTGAAGGAGTGATGTCCAACTTGTGTAGAAAGCAGACTATTAGGTCTCATTAGGAAAGTTGGTTGCAGAAGAAAATGACCTTCAGTTGATACAAGAAGGCATAATCAGGCAAAAAAACAGCTGAAAGAGCATCTGGAAATACTGAGGATATATTTAAGAGGGAATTCACATATCTAATAGGTAACTGAATGAGAACAAAGGAGTAGGAAGCATGTAGGGTGACTTGAACATTTTATAATACATTCGGGCTGCTGTGATTTCTTTTAAAATAAGTGGGAATAGAGGCAGAGCAGGTTTTTAATGGGAAAATAACCCAATTTTGACTTTTTTGAGTCTAGGTGTTTACTAGGTATCAAGGTAGAACATATCCCACAAGATGTTTTAAACAGAGGCTTAGTTCCCAAAGGGAAAGTTGAGAGGGTAGGGTTATAAGTTATATATATTAACGTATATAATATGTGAAGCCAGTGGAAAATTGCCTGTGGAGAATATTATTACTGGAGAGATGAGTAGTGAAAACAGCATGTTTTGACAGGAATGTAGAAAAAAGACACCAAAGGACAGAAAAGACTTAAAGAGGAAAGTGTTAAATTTAGAACTGAAGGGGAAAGGAGTGTAAAGAAAGGAGGTGCTGGCGGCACCTGTAGTTCAGTGGGTAGGGCGCTGGCCACATACATGGAGGCTGGTGGGTTTGAACCCGGCCCAGGCTTGCTGAACAACAATGACTGCAACAAAAAAGTAGCCGGGCGTTGTGGTGGATGCCTATAGTCCCAGCTACTTGGGAGGCTGAGGCAAGAGGATCACTTGGGCCCAGGAGTTTGAAGTTGCTGTGAGCTGTGACACCACATCAGTCTACTGAGGGCCACATAGTTGAGACTCTGTCTCAAAAGTAAATAAATAAATAATTTTTTAAAAATGTAATTGAATTTAAAAAAAAAAGAAAGGAGGTACCTATCAGTGCTAGATATCTCAGGTGACATTGGTAAGATCTAAGAAAAGGATTTAACTGTTACAATGCCTTTAGTGGGAGCAGTAGTGGAAATAAGAAAAGAAGTGATGAAGTGAAGAAGTCAAAGAGTAGATGCTAGTTAACTCTGGGGGAAATTAGGAATTGAGATTATTTGTTGGCTATTCAGTAGTGGAAAGGAGGAGAAAAAAAACAAGGAAAGGTGGGTATTGCTGGCACAAGGCCCAAGAGAAGCAGAGACAGCTTTCCTGGCCAGGTGCCCACACCTGAAATTCCAGCACTTTAGGAGGCTAAGGCAGGAGGATCACTTGAACCAAGAAGTTAAAGGTTACAGTGAGATATAATGATGCCAGTGTGCACTCTTTCAAGCTCGGGCAATAGAGTAAGACCCTGTGTCCAAACAAACAAGAAAACTGCTTTACTGGTTGTTAGCAGCATTAAATCCAAATACTGCTGGATTTTAATTCTTCTAAGGACCACATAAGCTAAATATTATCTATAGTTTACAGATGAGGTAACTGGAACTCGAATTTAGTAACTTGCCCATAGCCACATATGAGAATAAGTGGTAGAACTGAGATCCAAATTGTGCACTGTTTATACCACATTGTACTTCCTACACTTAATGGACAGACTAGATTTTAAAGAAAAAATAAGCTTAAATTGATAAGTTGACACAGAATGATAGCTGTTTTGAGGAACTGAAATTTCTGGTAAAGTTAAAGAACATGGAGTGTAAGTGGGAGAAATTGAAAGACAAAAAGATTTTGGCCAAAAAACAAGGGCTCCAGGGTGATGACATGTGAGAGGAGATTGAAGTAAAAACCGAAATGAAGATCGCTGGCATAGAGAAGCCAGGATCTGCAAAGATTTTTTTTAAAAAAAGTCAACAATATGGGCAGGCGCCTGTAAGGACTAACTACTCGGGGAGGCTGAGGCAAGAGAATCGCCTAAGCCCAGGAGTTGGAGGTTGCTGTGAGCTGTGTGATGCCACAGCACTCTACCGAGGGCAATAAAGTGAGACTCTGTCGCTACCAAAGAAAAAAAAAAGTAAACAATATGGATGTTCAGATTGCTACGATGGTATCTGGAGTTAAGGAGGGGAGGAATCCTGAGCCAGTGCCAGCATATTTAATGTGACCGTGGGATGAGTGACTTGGAGTAGGAGTATGAACATTGCCACCTGCCTCTACAATTTAAAGGGCAGAAGTAAGGATTTGGGAATTGGTAGTTGAAGAGAAGGATGTTGGGAAAAGAGGATAACAAAAAAGAAGAGATTACCTATGAAGGATTTCAAAGTATTGAAAATAGTAGGATCCCATGTAATAGTGATTTTAATAAGAATGAGAAATGCTGAGAATTAGAAACTAGAGAGGAAGTTACACATATAGATAAATTATCCATATTTAAGTTTTATTAAGAACTTTTATTAGAAGCAAATCAAGATGTTGGCGGATCTTGCAGGGTTTTATCCAAGTAAATTACATTGTTGACAAAGGATTTTGTAGTCTTTGGGTACTTCATTCTTAATGTGGTTAGAGAGGCCCTTTCAAAACAAAATTTACTAATTAAATTTCTACATTTAACCTGGTGCTCCACAATTAACATGATCCTGGAGTTACTGCTGAGTGTAGCATTAAGACTTGTGCAAATAATGTAATCTGTCTTTGTGCTTGATTCTCCATCTGTAAAACCAGGATAATATGTCCCTACTTCAGAGGATGTTAAAATAAATGTGACCTCTCTCCCCACAATAACATTTTTTGATTAGAGGTAAAAGAATTTTAAAAAGAACTTTTAGTTCTTCAGAAGAAACGTACTATGTTCATGAAATAATCAGTTCTCATTTTCATTTAGCCTGAAGGTGGGGTTACTTTTTTAAAAAGGATTATTAACCTGCTAGAAAGATTGTATTTCAGTTTATATGTTAGCAGCTTTTCAGAAAAACTTAAAACCCAACAACCAGAAAAAATCCCAATAAGCAGGAAAATAATGTAAATTTATATTGTGGTTCCCCACTCCCCCCCCCACCCCCATCTGGACAAAGACAATGAAAAGGCAGAAATAACTGCGTTGAGCGGGACAATAGGACAGAGAACTAGCTCTACCTTGTTTTCTTTTTGATTTTTTAATACAACTAAAAATTTACAACTAGATATAAAATTTCTAACACTTGTTCTTAGAAAAATTTTAATACTTGAGCACATTTTGGAATTATAAGTAGATTTGATAGCTCATTTTTTTTTTTATAGAAAAGCATCTTTCTAACAGTTAAATGCAGAAACTTTCAAATATCATTATGTGGAGAGCAGAAATCTATTTCCATGGAGAGAAGGGGAAAGGAAGATTTTCAGTTTAGGGAAATTAAATTTTCTTCCTTTTTTTTTTTTTTCCAGACAGAGTTTTACTCTGTCCGCTTTGCCAAGCTAGAGTGCAGTGGCATCATTACAGCTCACTGTAACTTCAGACTTCCTAGGCTCAAGCCAGTCTCCTGTCTCAGCTTCTTGAGTAGCTGGGGCTACAGGCAAGTAGCTAGGACCATAGGCATGCACCACCACACCCACCTAAACTTTCTAATTTTTGTTGAGATAGGGTCTTTCCCTTTCTTAGGATAGTCTTCAACTCCTGACCTCAAATGATCCTCCTACCTCTCAGCCTCCCAGAGTACTAGGATTATAGGCATGAGCCACCATACCTGGCCAGAAATTTAAATAATCAAATATTTAGACATCTACTTTTTTCCACTAGTAATCAAACTAAGATCTTTCTTAGATGGATAGGCTTTAGTCTGACCCTTTGGACAGGGTCTGTAAGCTCATGTTGAGTTCATTTTATGATCATTAACAACTGAAGCAAAAATTTGTTTACATTTTGATTTAGCTTGAGGTTTAGTCCTACTGTTCAGAAAAAAGTATATGATTTGTTAATTCAAAAATAATTGCCTCAGATACATAATCACAGACTTGATTTAGGAATGAATTGAAGTTATCTGTGAATCATAATCGTGAATGAGCATAAATCAGAAATGTAAAAATATTACGATGAGAAACGTACTTTTTTTTCTTCATGAGGGTTATTTGACCTAAAAAAAAAACTTAGTAAAATTAAAAATCTATAACAAATTACCTTAGTAAATATATCAAATTAGGATGTTCTTCAACTTTGTATTACCATTTTTAAAAGGAGGGGAGTGATGAGAGATGAATGAATGTGACAAGCTAGCCTCCAACGATGTTAGTTTTCTCTAGCAATTTTTCTCATTTTGATGCTTTGGAGGGGAGCAAATTCATGAGCCAAAGAGAAAAGGAATATATCTAATGTTAAAAAGACCCTTTTTATTTTGTGTGTGAACTTGTGTACTGTATACTAGGTTCTAGTGTACATTAAATAAAAAGAGTAAATTGACTTAAAATCACTGTCTAACATATTAATCATCCAATTTTGCATTTACCCCATCTCACATTTAGCCAGGTAGTATAGGGAATACAGTGAAACTAATGTAAGTTCTTTTAACTGACTTTGGGGGAGGACAAAGCAATAATGACATAAAAAATGAAAGAAATCAACTAAAAACCCAACACAACTATCTTTGCATTTAGTTACATTCTTTTTTTTTTTTGTAGAGATGTCTCACTTTATCGCCCTTGGTAGAGTGCAGAGTGCTGTGGCATCACACAGCTCACAGCAGCCTCCAACTCCTGGGCTTAGGCGATTGTCTTGCCTCAGCCTCCCGAGTAGCTGGGACTACAGGCGCCTGCCAGAACACCTGGCTACTTTTTTGTTGCAGTTTGGCTGGGGCCAGGTTTGAACCCACCACTGTCAGTATATGGGGCCGGCACCCTACCCCCTGAACCACAGGCGCCACCCTTCATTTAGTTTCATACATCTTTTTTTTTTTTTTTTTGGTTTGTTTTTGTTTTTGTTTTGAGACATAGTCTCACTCTGTCATCCTTGGTAGACTGCTATGGCGTCACAGCTCACAGCAACCTCAAACTCCTGGACTCAAGTGATTCTCTTGCCTCCACCTCCCAAGTAGCTAAGGCTGGCTATTAAAAATAGCCACAGTGCCTGGCTATTTTTTGTTGCAGTTGTTGGTCATTTAGCTGGCCCAGGTTGGGTTCAAACCTTCCAGCTTGGGTGTATGTGGCCAGCGCCCACCCACTCTGCTATAGGCACTGAGCCCATATGTCTGTATTTTTTGTTTTCATAGTGTACATACAAATACTATTTATTTTCACCTGATATACTTAATGTACTTAACATAAAGGTTTCATATAGTTGTAAAAATAATTTTAATACCTATGATATTTCATCCACTTGTACCAAAACTTTACATAGCTATTAACTCTTAAATGAACACTAGTTTTCCAGCTCTTTGCTATTATACATAACGTAGTGAGCATCTTTTTGCATACAGCTGTTGTTTTCTCATGTTCAATTGAAGTGTGTGTGTGTGTGTGTGTGTGTGTGTGTGAGACAGAATCTCACTGTTTCCCAGGCTAGAGTGCCCTGGCATTAGTCTAGCTCACCGCAACCTCAAACTCCTGGGGGCAAGTGATTCTCCTGCCTTAGCCTCTCAGTAGCTGGGACTATAGGTGGCAACCATAATGTCTGGCTGATTTTTTTTTTTAAGTTACCAAGATTACAGGCATGAGCTAAGAAGCTTTCCAGTTTTTCCTAATACAAATAATTAACAATTGTTTTGTGGAAACAATTGTATTACTAATTAGAATTCTGTGCTCACATAAATCTTTAAGATAGTTTACTGGATTTTAAAATAATTACATTCCTTTCAAGATTACTTTGGGATACATTGTCTTATCATTTGGGGGCACTTCAGTAAACAAATGTGAGGAAAGCAATGATGTAAAATTGTTATCTATATTTTAGCTACAGAAATTCATATATGATTTCTCCTGTAGTTCTTCACAACTTGACCTTGAAATCTATTCCCATAAGGATTCTATAACTTTTATTCTATTCTTTTAGTATATTATCTCTTATTTTCTTGAAATAGTAAGTTTAATATAGATGTATAAGTAAATCTTCAGTACCAAGAAGGAGATAATAGCTTTAGAGAAGAAAAATATTCCACATACAGCAGTTTAAAGCAGAGGATTTTCAACTGCAATAAGTCTTGACCCGCATTACATTCTCATATGGAATAGAACAGAATATAAAAGTTAACCTGTGCATCATCACAGTAAGTCTTTAAGTTGTTTCATGAAAGGTTGTGTAGGTGTGTGTAACACAGTTTCCCTACTAACTTGCAGTAAATTCACAAGGATGTGTAGATCATGCAGGAGGTAGAGGCAGATTTCAACGTTTTAAAGTGGTGAGGGTATAGTAAATGAGAACTCATTAGACAGGACCCATTATTTTAAAAAAATAAAAATATGTATGTGTGTGTGTGTGTGTGTGTATATATATATATATATATATATATATATATATGGAGTGCATACTCCATTATTTTAGGATGCCTTCCTTGCTTGTTTAAGTTAATAAAGGTAAAGTAATTAAGAGTTTTCATATACTGTGTTAAAAGCGTTTATAAGCATCAATTAAATGTTTGTCATTATACATTTAGATACGGCCTCAATCTTTTAACCTTTTTTCTAAGTTTTAAAATCTGCTCTTTATTTACAATAGTAACCTTGTCATCTTAGTTGAAAAGGGTATCCTGTCTACCTTAGTGTATCTCCAACTTTTGTTATCATCTGATTATAAAGGAATTATAGAAAAAGAAAATGTATTTTTACTACTAGCTTTGAGTTCATTTTCTCTCGGTCCTTTTACAAATGTTTCTTATTACTTTACTGAAAAATATACTACCCTTCCCTTTTTTCCTGCTAAAATTTTCCTTATTTTCATTTGTTTGCCAATTGATTATTAGACTAGCCTTTGAGAATCTAGAGCATTGAGTCCAAGAACTTTTCCGTGATGATGGAAGTGTTCTATTTGTTATATCTAATATGGTAGTTACTCTTTGGCTATTCAGTACTTGAAATGTGCTTTGATTAAGGAACTAAATTTTTATTTTATTGATTAATATTTAATAGTCACAATTGGCTGACTGTTGTATTGGATGGCATAAATTAAAGCATTTCTATTCCTTCAAGCCCAATACATTTTTGAAAATTTATATAACATTTCTCTCTCTGATCTGTTGAAGAAAGTTGTTCCTTTTTTTAGTACAGAGATAGCTTGAGGTAATACTGCTTTTTCCAAATGTAGAATTTGCCACTGGTATGTTAAGATAATTTTAGTTGTTTTGTTGACATTGCATTAAATTAAATTGAGAAGTTTTTTTTTTTCTCAGTACTTTTTGAAATAACGAATGTTCGTGTGAGTATATATATGTGTGTATTTTAAAGGAAAAGTATGAACTTCAATCTCTGGTACTCAATACTATTTTGCTTTTACGGTATTAAATTTTTTATTATCTATTTGTAGTTTGTGGTAGTTTTTGTTTATTGGTTAGTGATTTAAAACCGTTTCTTTTAAAGGAGAAACGTATAATATTTTGTATAATATAGGTGGTACATACAAGATGAAAACTTTATGAAGGTAGTGAAAGTCAGACATACTGACTCCACTAAAGAATTAGGTTGGTAGAGAATCTGGAGCCTCGCAGTTCCACTTGTTTGCCTGGGGCAGTCTTTTTATGAAATGTGGTTTCTGCTTTGGAAATATGGGAGAGATTGGTGTTTAGCATGAGAAGAGATTTTAATTTTTAAAACGTATTTTATTCTGTAATAATTTCTAGTAGATCATACCATTTTGGGTAGTAGCTAATGTGCATTAAGCATTTTATTTTGTCAACTATACATTATTTCATTTAATCCTGCATAATAAAGAGATTACACTTCACTTTTAATACTTTTTCAGGTGTGTAAAATTAGATTAATCATTTCTTCATGCTGTCATTGGTCTGTGTATGGATGTCTATAGTTTATTATTTTAACTCAATTTTTATTTACTTGGCAAATAACGACCTAGGGTAATCTAAGAATAAGGACGATAATAAGGATGATAAATAATATCCACCTGATATGCTTCTATCTTACTCCCTTGTCTTTTTTCAGAAGTAACTCTGTCCTGAATTGTGTTTACTATTGCCCTCCTTTAGAAATAGAATCTTATCATATATACAAAATCGGACAGTTAAGTTCACTAACAACATTCTAGAAAAAATGCTACATACCTCACTGCTGAATATCACTTCACTCACTCATGAAATATCCCTGTTGGTCACCTGGTGACCACAGTGATATCCAACAATAAGGTATGTAGCACTTTTTCTAGGATGAGTTTGTGAACTTATTTGTCCAATCTCATGTATGCCTAAAGAGTGTTCCATTTTTGGGTGGCGCCTGTGGCTCAAAGGAGTATTTTGAGCACCAGCCCCATATGCCAGAGGTGGTGGATTCAAACCCAGCCCCGGCCAAAAACTGCAAAAAAAAAAAAAAAAAAAAAAGTGTTCCATTGTTTCATTGTTTTTGAACTCTATAGTATGAATATATTCACTTGCTGATTCTTTGAACTTGATTTTTTTTTTTACTCAGTAATACAGAGATTTATCCTTTTTTAAATATAATTTTCTATTCATCTATACAGGCACTACATTCAAATTGTGCCAAGTTACCACAATTCAGATATTCACTTGTCTAAATGTATTTGAGTTATTTCCAAGTATTTGCTGTCATGAACATGACTGCTGTGAACAGTTTGCTTACATTCTTGTTATGTGGTAAATATTAAGTATATTTTTAGGAGTAAAATAGTTAGGTTACAATGTATGTCCTGAATTTTCAAGTCTGCAGGGTCCCAGTTGTGTCGTACAATAACTTCCAATTTTTACTTCTCCTTGGTAACATCAGAGAATCAGTGTAAACTTGTACCTTACGTAATAGCCTCCATTCGTAAGTGCAAGTTGTGTGTAAGTCAAATGTTTGTTAACTCTGGAACTGCCAGTATTGTGGTCTTGACTTACATTTTTTATAGTACACACAGTGATTTTTGTGAATTTTTTTAAACTGCTTCATATGTACCAGACACTGAATTGATTAGTAAATTAGTTACTTTGTATTAACTAATAAAGTCATTTAATCTCACAACAACCCTCCTGAATAGATATAGTTATATCTGTTTTATAGATTAGGAAATTGAGGCCTGGTGAGCTTAAGCTAGTAAATGACAGAGTTGGGATTCAAACTTGGTCAAGTTAGGCTGTAGAATCCAGCTTCTTACCTGATGTGATATTTTTACTTCTCTTCAAATACTTATATTTATGCATTTATGGTTTTTTCTTTTTTTCTGCCCCATCAGTCTCTTGGCTTTTACATGCTTGTGATTGTGAGTTGAGTGTTGGTTATTCATTCTATCTTTATTGTGTGTTAAGCATTGCTCAGTATGTAATCTTTCTTTAAAAAGAAACTTCTTGAAAAACCTTAGTTTCCTCATTGCAAGAATGAGTAAGATATAAGATGGCTCAGATGATTTCCAGCACTTTGTAATTTGACTTAATCTCTTCTACAGCTTTGTATTATCTTTTTTAGTATTAAAATGTGAGGCAATTTTAATACTGGTAAACATTTTATGTGATAAATATTTATATAACTATAAATACATAAATGTTATGAATAAAAATAAAGTATGCTTAATTTTATTGTATAATTTTATTAGAAGTTAATTATTATTATATATATATATTTTTTTTGGCCGCGGCTGGGTTTGAACCCACCACTTCTGGTATATGGGGCCGGTGCCCTACTACTTTGAGCCATAGGCGCCGCCCAGAAGTTAATTATATTTTAATAGAATATTTTAATAGATTAAAACATTCCTGGAGTGGCAGGAAGCTAAGGTAGGGAGGATCAGCTCAGCCAAGGAGTTTGAGGCTGCAGTGAGCTGTGATCATGTCAGCTGTACTGTATAGCCTGGGTGACAGAACCAGACTCTCTTAAAAAAAATTTTTTTTTTTTTTTTGGAGTGGACTTGAAGGTGTAGTCATTTTCATATAACTTTGGGACATATGTCTCTTGAATTGAGTGAAATATTTCCTTTAACATTTCTTGGTGATAATGTATCTTTGAGGTGGTTCCTTATTAAGCCAATCATTTCTGTGATCTGCTAGATAATGAATAGATATTTTAGTTTTACTTTTCAGGTATTGAATTTTGAAAGATAAATACTATTTTTAAATGAAAATTCTACTGATTTGAGAATTTTCTTAGTAATTACTGAGTGACAAAGTATTAGACCTGATAATAAACACCTAATTATGTAGCATGCCAAAGTAGGGTAATATCTAAACTTCAGGTATTAAACGTGTTTAGATTCTATAAAAGGAGTGTTTAAGCCTGTTTCCGTAAGGAAATACTTTTTAAATTCAAAGTCATTATGTGTATGCTACATATTTGAGTTGTAATTAAATGTTTTTGTGCTACAGACCCAAAAGGATCAGTCACACATGTGTCCGTTGGAATTGTAGGCAGTGAGAAGCTGTCAAACAGATGGAGATTAGGATATTGCAGCATTTCTTACTAGTCAAACTTGGTCCATCTCTTGAATTTTACATTGGTGTTAGATTTGGCACAGCCATTAATTAATGTTGATAATGAATGAAATAGCTACAACAGACATTTAATGAACATTTATTATAAACCAAAGAAAGTACTACATACAGGGACTAACATTTTTGAGGCTTACTGTGTTCAGGTGTTAGGGCTGTAGGCTTTGGGTGCATAGAATAATAAAATCTAGGTCTTTCCCTCAAGCAATTCTCAGACTGTTACTAGAAGTAAATGATTGGTTCCTTAGTAATAAAGGACTTGGAGATACTGATTCACTGCTAGGGGAAATACAGTTTTACCATGAGAGTGAGAAAACCTATTGAAAGTAAAAATGACTTCACATTTTGCTGAGGCATCTTTATGTCTTATGCTTAACTTTATATTATAGTTCAGTAGTCTTGAAAGCTAAATAGCTACAGTCTTAATTAACTGTCTTTGATTCACTGTGAAGTTTGTATGGCATGACAGATTGTGTAAGAAGAATTAAATATTTAATGGCTATTTATGACAGCTAAGGATGAAATGAAATTGTGAACTTAAGTATTTTGTCACTTTAGCTTTAGTTTATATTTTAGGAATTAGAAATAAAATTTTATTTATATATGAAGATTACTTTATAAGATATATAGGGTTTTAATCTTTTTTTTTTTTTTTTTAAGAGACAGTCTCATTTTGTCACCCTCGGTAGAGTACTGTGGCGTCACAGCTCACAGCAACCTCTAGCTCTTGGGCTTAGGCGATTCTCTTGCCTCCGCCTCCCAAGTTAATCTTTTTTAAAAATTATTTTCTTCACTTGTAAAAGCTTGGGAACGGGTACTTTATAACTATGATATTTAGCCCAGCTGGGTCAAGCTTTACTGTAAATGCATGTGATGTGTTACTCTAAGTCATATAAATATTCAACCACCATTTGTCTTATGCATATGTCTTATGTTTAATGCGATAGTTCCGTAGTCTCGTGAGCTAAATTTTGTTTTCTCTGCTGCGCATTGGAAAAATAGTCTCGTGAGCTAAATTTTGTTTTCTCTGCTGCGCATTGGAAAAATAAAAGTTGTCTTGGTGCACACGTTAAAAAGACAAACTTTAAGGAAAGCTAATTAATAAAAAAAATCTGTGCATACTTTTCATGATATCTGGCACCACAGATAAGCGAAGAAAAATCCCCAAGTGAGCATGCCACCTCAGGTTGGATACCCCTAGAAAGAGTGAAGATTTTTGATTGGAAGACTGAGGGGTATTGTAAATGAAGAACATGGTAGTTGTTCCAGACTACTCAAATAACTTGTCATAAACCTACCGAACTATCCTCTCTTCCCATTCAATTGTTTATACTAAAACTGAGGGTTTTATGGTGAAAGATAAAGGTAGAAGAAGTTGGGAAGGGATTATGTAAACATGCTTCTCTGTCATTGCCTCTCTTGATAACCTAGATAATCTTGAGAATACTTACACTATTATATGCTAAAGCTTTATCATTCAAAGATGTGGCAGTTATTGGTAATTATGAGCTAGTCATATTGCTAGCAATATGCCCCTTATATTACTGTGTGGCTTCAGAACTTTTTCTTTATTTATTTATTGTTTTGAGACAGACTCACTCTTTTGCCTTGGGCTGAGTTTGTGGCATCGTCAGCAAACTTAAACTCCTGGGCTGGAGTGACCCTCTTGCCTCAGCCTCCTGAGTAGCTGTGACTATAGCCTGTCATGACGCCTAGCTAACCTTCAGAAAATTCTTAGCTTTCAAATCTACTTTAAGGTCTGCAGTTATAGGGAGAGGAGATTCAGTTTTAAATGGTGAGACTGCATTTTTAGAATTTTTTCCCTAAGCACCATTGTCAGGTCCAAAATTCTGCGTGTAGTTTCAGTTAACTATTCCGGTTCTTTCTATAGATTTAAAGGGATCTTTGGGGACCGCAAAGAGGAAATAAGTATCAGGTATCTTTTATCACCAGAGTTAGAAATGATAATGAAAGCTGCTAACATTTGTGTATTGCTTTAGAATTTACAAAGCATGTTTACATGCATTTTCTCATTTGATTTTCAGCGCAGTTCTGTGAGGTTGGTAGAGCTACATACATATATATATATATTCATTCTCGCTTTGAAATAATTTTAAACCTACATGAAAGTACAGAAAAAATACCAAGCATATGTATCTCTCCTTCAGGCGGCTTTCTAAAATGTTAACATCTTACATAGCCAAATCAGAAAATTAGCATCTGTACAATATTATTACCAACTGATAATATCTGATGATATTCAAATTTGTTATTGCACTAATGTCCTTTTTCCAGTTTAGGATACAACCCATGATCACATCACATTTTAAGTTGTCAGGGCTCCTTAATCTCCTTAATTCTGAAGCGGCTCTTGAGGTTTTCCTTTATGACCTTGACAAGTATTTTAAAGAATGTTCCTACATTCCACTTAGGCATTTTTGGCAGAAGTACATAGGGTAATGGTGTCCTCATGCATCAACTCAGGTGGTCAGTGATATTGACGACTGGTTAACTTCGGTAGGTTAACTTGGTGTTTGCCAGGTTTCTCAACTGTTAAGTTCTCTTGATAATACACATCTTCTGGGGAGATTATTTTGGGACAAAGTAAATATCCTGATGTGTATTATATACATCTTTACTCTTTTTAACATTTGGTGCTGATTCTTGCCTACAAGAATGGTAGGGGTTTTTTTTCTCTTTCTTTTTTTACCAGGACCATCAGTCTTTCTACTTTTCTACAGAAGAGCTTTCATTTCTCACATTTATTTAAGTTTTTCTGTTACTATTGTATAACTAAAGTATAACTCATTGCTGTCATAATTTTTATGCTCTACTGTCTCAATTTGGCCGCTGGGAAACTACTAAGTTGCTTGTTATGTCTTTACGAAGTGCTGTTTCTATTGCATATGTATTTTGTTTAGGCTTTAAGAATATTCCTTAATTCTAATGCTAAGAATTTGCATTCCCTTCATTTTTTCCGAGTACTTCTTTTCTGGCATCACAAGATGTTCCAGGTTCATATCATTCTTTCCTGTCCCAGGTTTAAAATCATCCTGTTTCTTGAAGGAACTCTGTTTCCGTTTTTTTGAGATTTGTATTTAGAAACTATTACATGGGTGCTAGTTGTGCTCATTGGCTTCGGGATGAGGTTGGTGGTATTATTAACCACATTTACAGTTGGATAAAATTAAACTGAAGTCAAAAGTCTTGTTTGTAACACTCAGATAAAGTGATAGAATTTGGATGTAGACTCAGGCCTTCTCATTCCACAGTCTGGGTTCTTTTTTTTTTTTTTTTAAGACAGAGCCTCAAGCTATTGCCCTGGGTAGAGTGCTGTGGTGTCACCGCTCACAGCAACCTCCAACTCCTGGGCTTAAGCGATTGTCTTGCCTCAGGCTCCCAAGTAGCTGGGACTACAGGCGCCTGCCACAAAGCCCGGCTATTTTTTGGTTGTAGTTGTCATTGTTTGGCAGGCCCAGGTCAGATTCGAACCCGCCAGCTTTGGTGTATGTGGCTGGCGCCTTAGCTGCTTGAGCTACAGGCGCCGAGCCTGGGTTCTTTTTATTCACTCTACTATGTTACCATAGCATTCTTTCCTTACATTTGCTTTTCCATTGATTGTTTATGCCTTTCCTGGCAAAGATGGAGTACAGTCTACTTAAAATATATTCAGAATTATTTGCTAATAATAATTATATCTGTTTCAAAACAGAAAATGGTTATTGCAATGCCAAAAATATTTATTACATACTTGCAATGAGTAAGGCATTGTGCCAGACATTGCTGGTATTTGAGTATATGTGTATGTACTGGGGGACATTGTCCAAGAATGTTTTTTGTTTGTTCACTGTGGCTTTTTTCCCCCCCTCTACATATTAAAGGACTAGAGGCAGGTAGTATGACACTTGTAAACTATTTTTATTATCCATTAATTCAAAAGACTAATAAATAATAAATCTATTTAGTTCATAATTGTAATTATGCACACATTTAAATAGTATTTTGTAGTTGTAATATTATAGGCTCATTACATTTTACCTATTAGCTAAATACGTTAAGTACTTTATGCTTTTTATTACATTTAATTCTCATGATAGTTTCATGAGTTGATATTATTTTTCCCATGTTTCATGTGGGCAAACAGACCTGACTTACTCAAGGTCAAGGCTTAATAAATATTATAAGGTGGATTTAAATTCAGCTTTTATACTGCCTGCTATGTGGAGTGCTAGTTCTATTGCATAGGCTTTCAGAATATCTCTTAGTTCTAATACTGAAGATTGCTAAGTCGATTCCCTTTAAACATTTTTTTAACTTGCATGTTTTGATCTTGTCCTTCATCAGCTTGCTTGCTTATTTATTCATTCATTCATTTATTTATTTATTTTAGAGACAGAGTCTTACTATGTTGCTTTCAGTAGAGTGCTGTGGCGTCACAGCTCATAGCTACCTCAAACTCTTGGACTTAAGCGATTCTCTTGCCTCAGTCTCCCAGTAGCTGGGACTACAGGAGCCTGCCACAACACCTGGCTGTTTTTTTATTATTTGTTATTGTTGTCATTGTTGTTTAGCAGGCCCTGGCCAGGTTCGAACCACCAACCCTGGTGCATGTGGCCAGCGCCCTAACTACTGAGCTATGGGCGCCGAGCCCCTTCATCAGCTTATAACTAATATAAAACATAATATAGTTTTTTAAAAAATAATCACATCTCAGAATCATTTAACCTATGGAATATTCTTCTGACCTATAAAGTTTTGTTGGAATAGTGATCAGCATCCATAGTACATAGAGGTATAATTGTGCTAGTTCTTAGTATCAGGCTAATAATACTCGTTTGCTGGGCATTTCTTTTCTAGGTTGCTATTGTGACTTTTATATAAGAGTGGTAATATTTATAAGGATCATCTTTGTGCTTCTACATTAAGAGAAAGAAACAATGTTCAGAATTTCTGGTGCTGGTATAAGGAAGTATCAATGACAGTGGCCAATAATATAGAATTACACCTCAGATATTTCATAGTAAATTTAAAAAATGAAAGCAGGTAAGAAAAAGAAGATAGAACTCTTGTATGTGTTTATCCACTAGTAGTAATGAAAATAGAAAAATTTCAAGATAAATTTCATGTCGTTATTAGAGAATTCTTAGAAATTATTACTCCTTGCATATAACAAAGTTAAATTAACATATAAATGTACACTGCAGTCTTCCTTAGTATCCATGCGGCATTGTTTCCAGGACTCCTGCCCAAGTATCAAAATCTTTAGATGCTCCAGTCCCTTGTATAAAATGGCATATTCACATACAACTTAAGCACATCCTCTACATTACTTATCATACACAATAAATACTGTTTAGATAGTTGTTATACTGTATTTTAAAAAAGCATAGCAACAAGGAAAAAAGTCTGTACATGTTCAATATATTGTAAACCATTGTAGTCTAACTACATTTCCAATCCAAGTTCAGTTGAATCTCCTGACGTGGAACCTACAAATATGACACCCATAGATATGATTATACTATATCATGATGCAGTTCTTTGAATGTTGGTGAGTGATCTACAAGAATTCTACCACTTTTTCTTGTTCTTGTATTTTAAATATGGATTGATTTCTGTGGGCTGTAATTCTGTAATTCAGATTAGGTTAACTAGAATTTAGTCTTAAGATTAGATGCAGAATATTGTTTTCTTGTTTTCTTAGTCTTACCAGATTTTAACTTAGCATCTTGTTCAAAAGAGTGTATATGTCGTTTTTTGCCAAACAGTGCTATTTTATTCTAATCACAGCCTCTGAAATACATTTTCATTGGTACTTTGAGTTCCTTCTGCCTAGGTCATGGCGCAGCTCTTTCACTTACCACTCATGTAGTGTTGGACTTATGTAACCCTTGGTTTCCTTATGTGTAAAATGAGTGTAGTCATCATCATATCTGTTTTGAAAGTTTACTGTGAGGATTAAATATAATCCATGTAAAGCATTGAACTGTGTCTGCATATAGCAAATATTAAAAGTATTGAATGCCTACTAATATTATTATTAGTGGTCATAGTGGTAGTATTAATTAATTTGTTGCATAGAAACATTAAAAGTTCTTACTATAGGCTGGGCTTCCGTAGCTCAGTGGTTAGGGCAGTGGCCACGTGCTCCAGGGCTGGTGGGTTGGATTCCAACCTGGGCCTGCTAAACAAAAAATAAAAATAAAAAGTAACCAGGTGTTGTGGCAGGTGCCTGCAATCCCAACTGTTAGGGAGGCTGAGGCAAGGGAATTGCTTGACCCCAAGAGTTTGAGGTTGCTGTGAGCTAAGATGTTATAGTACTCAACTGAGGGTGACAAAGTGAAACTCTGTCTTAATAAAAAAAGTTCTTACTGTAGAATAATAAGTAATATATGACAAATTTTGAGGAGACTAGGATGATTTTACAAGTCTTGGGTGTTTCTTGGAACCAAAAAAAGTTGGAATGGGAAAGAATTTTGATTAAATAGCATCTTTTGTTCGTTATTTTTGTAGATGAGTGTACTAAATCCAGGATGATGAAATAACTTGCCCCAAATCTTACAGTTGCCTTATGTTAATGGAAACTTCATTTTCATTTGCCAGTTCAGTATTGTTGCCTATGTTGATATTTTTCTTGTAATATGTACCTTGCAACTGTAATCTCTCCCTGTATTAAGGGAGATAATTTATTATTTTTTAAGTTTTAGGAAGCACTGATACCAATAATTAGCATGATTCTTAAAGTATGGGCAATATCAGTTGGAAGCAAAATACCTCATTTGCCTCTTTAAAGGAATGTCACAGTATATATTAATGCTTTTATCAGAATCTCTTTATTAATATCTGCAACAAGTTAATGAAAAAAACTTCCCCCAAAGCACTGTTCTGATTCTCATGGTCCTGGTGAGAAATAGATTGATTATTTTGGTTTAGAGTGAGTTGTTTGTTTATTTTTTAGAAATTAAAAAAAATATGGAAATGTGCAAAGAAGGTAACAGTCACTTATATATCCTTATCCAAAATCAGCCATTGTTACTGCTTTGTTGCAAGTTTTTTTAAGAACCATTATTGTTGTGGATGTGGTCACAGTTGAGTTAGGGTATTAAATCTATCTTATCTAAAGATAGAGATGAAAATAATATGATTCTAGTCTGGGGCTATTTAGGACATTTGGTCAGGCACTGTACTAAATGAAGTTAGTGAGTCTGTGTACCAGTGAACTACATTTTCTTTCATAATCAAATTTTTTGCAACACCAAATGATGTAGAATGTATCAGTACAGATTTAGTATCTTTTAGAACTTAAAAAAACTTAGGCTGTGAACTCCATTGATTTTCATTCAGGAGTATAATAATTCTGGAATGAAAGACACCATAAAAGGGAAAGCAGTGAATCACTTCGCTGATGAATGAGCCTAGCTTGTTACCTAATATCTGTATCTCAAAGGTTGCTTTTTTCCCCAGTACACATGTAATCACTGTGATAAATTCATAATCTACAAATATGAAGAAGTATTTAGAAACTAGATTAGATGGGGACAAGTTATAGGACTGGTCAGGTTGCACTTGTAGAAGAGTTGATCAATGAAAAATATTAGCTGTCTTCAAATAATAGAAAACCTTATTAAATAATGGTAGTCAACTTCCTAATGATGTGATTTATCTGATAATGGAATGGTCGGGCTGTCCTGTGCAAAAAGGATTGATCGTCTGTGAGCATCTTTTCAAAAAGATTTCTGTGTAGTGTGTTACGTTAATCTAGATCTTTAAGATTCCAATTGCTTAAGTTCTCTGCTTTTTTTTTAATATACTTAACATACTAATGTTTCTTATTATTTCTACCCCCCCAAAAAAGTTTTTCTATAAAGTAAATAAAATGCATAGCTTTAGAGAAATACTCTATGAGATTCATGATAAAGAAAATTTTTTCAACCCCCATTAATCTTTGCTTTCTTTTAGTTTAGTGTTTTTTTAGAGATGGGAGTCGCACTCTGTCACCCAGAGTGGAGGGGCCTGATCATAGTTTACTGTAACCTCAGATGCCTTGGCTTAACAACCCTACCTCAGCCACTGAGTAGATAGGACTATAGGCATGTACCACCCCACTCAGCTAATTTGTTATTGTTGTTTCTGCTGGAAGGGTCTCCCTATGTTGTCTAGGCTCATCTTGGCTTCCTCCAGCTTTGGACTTCCAAAGTGATGAAATTACAGGCATGAGCCACCACACCTGGTTCCCATTAGTCTTTTCTTTTAAAGGAAAGCACACATTGTTCACATTCACTTACAGAAGTTCCTGAAAATTCTAAATGTAAAGGTGGTGTTTAGTTCAGTATGTGCTCTTACAGGGTAAAGCTCATTTTATTACAATTGAAAGTATGTTTTTGTGGCTCTTTGTGGAGTGAAAAAGTTCTTATTTTAAGAGATTAAGTTGATGCTTTCTGAATTGTCATAATTAATATATGATCCTGTTCTATTCACATTGCATAAATACATCTTTTTAGGAATTGGTATTGTTTTACATCAATTAAGCATTTCTTATTCTTTTAAGGAAGCTAAAGATAGTAAGTTTGAGTCACTCCATTTGTGTCCAATATAAAAGCTCCTGACCTAGAGGGATGAGTGGTATTAGAATGGTTTAAATTTTGGGATCTAGGAAGCAGTTGGAAATTATCTATCCCTGTTTCCTAATATCAATGGAAAATGTATTATGGCCATGCGCAGCAGCTCATACCTGTAATCGTAGCACTCTGGGAGGCTGAAGCCGGTAGATTGTCTGAGCTCACAAGGTTCAAGACCAGCCTGAGCAAGAGTGAGACCCCATCTCTAAAAGAAGCCAGGCATTGTGACGAGTGCCTGTAGTTCCAGCTACTTGGGAGGCTGAGGCAAGAGCCCAAAAGCTTGAGGTTGCTGTGAGCTATGACACAATGGCACTTTACCAAGGGTGACAAAGTGAGACTGTCTCAAAAAAAAATAAAAATGGAAAATGTATTATGTATGCTTTTACTTTGGTCTTTTATTCATTATAAGTTTGAAATGAAAAGTTTACAGTTATCTGATAATGGCTCCTTTTATTTTGATACTGCCTTTTTTTCCTCCATGTAAGGACTGTAGTTTGTAGGTTTGTAAATGCCTCAGTGTTATGCTGTTTTTTGTTTTAAACTGTTCTTATGCTGCTTTATATGGGGACCATGGTACTAATTGAATCTAGTATCGCTCATAGTTTAAAATCTTTTCATAAGTTCTAGCGTATTTCCATTAGGTACCAGATTGCTAAACATTTGGGGCTATGAGGACTGTGGGACGTAATGTGAAAAGATATGTAGACAGGGTAGATACGTTTACTTTGTGAAATAGGATTACAGTTTCTGAGATTTTTTTTTTTTTTTTTTGTGAGGAGGAAGGAAGATGATTGTAGAATCTTCTTAGAAAATTATAGAAAATGAAAAATGTAATTGTAGAGTATGTACCCCGAATATTTGTACTTTTGCATAAGTGAAGCAGAGGGTAAACAGCAACTGTTTTTCCTTTCTAGTTACAGCTATTAAAGTTGTAGAGTAGGACTTGAACATCAGGAATCTAAATCCTTCCTCAGTCACTTACTAGACATGTGATCCTTGTGCAGATATTTACCTTCTTAAAGCTTTAGTTTCCTTATGTGTAATACGGAAATAATACTCCTCTTCAGGGTTTTTGTCAGAATTAAAAATAATGTCTTTAGCCAAATACCCAAAATAGATTAAGCAGATACTAAGAGCTGGTTGAATGTTTGCCATTGGGTGTACTATTAAATGTTTCTTATTAGAGCTCAGATTGCTTTGTTTTGTTTTAAGGTAGTTTTATTGATTGAGGTTTATGCTTATAAAAGAGGAAAATAAAGGTAATCTCTACTTCTGTTAAGGGATAATCATGAATTATGTTTTACATTTTTTCAGATTTTTCTTACAGGCATATTTCATATATATATATTTTAATTTCTCTGAAATTGAGAAATTAAACTTCTTTTGAAGTTTATACCTTTTTATTTTTCATTGTTTTTTTCTTTTTCTTTTTTCTTCTTTCTTTGCTTCTTTGTGTCAGCCTATAAAAATTTACATCTTAATGACTAAAAATTTACTTTTAGTCTCTTACTTGAGGGGTCCTTAGCCACTGTCAAGGTTTTTTTTACTATGATATATAATACAGTTTGTGCGTACATTCCTGAGTACACTTCTTGTTTATTTAGAATAAATTTCTAAATGTAAAATTTGTGAGTCTAAAGGTATATACATCTTAAATTAGTCAAATTGCTCTCCAAAACATTTTAGCAATTTACAGTCCCATAGCAGTATGGAAGACTAGATTGTATCAATACTGACTATTAATAAACTTTACTAGTCTTTACCTATTTGGCAGGTGAAAAATGTTATCTCATTATTATTGTAATCTGCATTTTATCGCTTAGTAGTGAGGTTGAACAACCTGTATTTCTTATTCTGTAAATTGCCGTTTCATGTTCTCCTGTTTATTTTTGCATTCTTTTTCAAATTAATTTATAAGATGTTTCTTCATAATATGATGCTAATCCTTGCCATACATGATACATGTTTTTCCCCAGTTTATTATCTATCTTCTTATATTCTGGAGTTTTTAAACCATACAGAGATTTTCCACTTTTATGTGGTTGGATTTAGCAGTCTTTTTTCTCTTATAACTTCTGACTTTGGTAGAAGTTCAGAAAGGTATTGTCTACTCTAAAATTATAAAGCTTATTGTAATGTTTTGTAATTACATAGTTGCAATTTTAGTATATATGGAAATTCAAGTTTTAATATTTTTTCAGATGGTTAGACTTTGAATTTAATACTATTCATTGAATAAGCGGTTTTCTACTGATTTGATGTGCCTTATTGTTATCATATACTAAATGTTAGTATGTATTTGGGTGTTTTTTGGACTCGTCCTGTGGTTTTCAAAGTGTATATTGTACATAAGTGTCATTTCATCTGGGTGGTGTTTTTTTGTTTGTTTGGGGTTTTTTTAGAGCATATTTGTGAGCCTTGCCACCAGAAATTTTGATTCAAGCTTAAGTGAAATGAAATAATCAATTCTGTAAGAAACACATTATTTTGATCCATGTGTTTTATGAACCACAACATTAAGAAACTTACTGTCTTTCATCTGTACCACACTTTTTAAAGTACTTTTTTTTTTTTTTTTTGGTTTGGCTTCGTAATTTTTTACTCCTAGCCACTCCTGTTGCCTGTTTGACAGGATTGGCCATCCCTCCTGCATCTTTCCCTCTTTCCCTTATTATGATAATGACTAGGAAAAGCACCTCCTCTCAATTAAAATGTTTATTTATTAATAGATACTTTCAGTGCTTTTTCTGTGCCAGGCACCCTTCTAGTTTAAGACTGTATTTAGACAATAAAATAAAGTTATCTTTGATTGACAAGTTATCACAAAAAATAACAAAGGAATATACTAAGTAAATTATAGTGCACAGACTGCATGGGATAGGGAATAGAGTAGAGGTGGTGACAGCAGGAGCACCTCATTGAGAAAGTGACATTTGAGCAAAGTAGGGAAGAAAGGGAATTGGGCATATGTATAGACTATCTTTGAAGAGCTTTAGGTAGAAAGCATAGACAAAATAAAGGCTCTAAAGCCACATATTCTGGTATGTTTGAGGAAGAGAAAGAACATTATGGCTAGAACAGCGAGTGAGGGGGAGAATGGTTGGAGATAAGGTCACAAAGATAATAAACAATTAGGGTGTTTAAAGTTTGAACTCTTGCATGAGTGAAAAATGTGGCTCTTGCAGGTTTATGAGCACGATTCAAATGACCTTACTCAGGTTTAAAAGATCACTCAGATATTCTTGGCTTCAATTTATGCTTAAGACTCATTTTTTCGAAGTTACTACCTTCTTTTGAAAAAATCCATTGGTATTTCTAACTGCATTTCTGATAAATCAGGATGTCCAACCCATGGTCTGTGGACTGCCTGTGGCCCAGGATGGCTAGGAATGCAGCCCAACACAAAATTGTAAGCTTACTTAAAACATTGTGAGATTTTCCTGTATTTTTTTGGTGGAACTTGACTGCGAGTTTCTCAAGTGTAAACTTTGTAGACAGTATCATGTTGCGATGTCACATGAAATAAATACATGTACGTGCTTGCTATTTGGAACTGTACGTGGCTTTGGTATTAGAGTGATGTGCACCTTCCAACTTGTTGTCTTCTAAATGCAGACAGTTGAATTAACATCATGTACTCATGATGACTTGGCAGCGATTTTCAAAAATATTTCAACCTATCAATGCAGTATTGGTATTTAATGTTATTTAAAAGTCAGGTAAGCATTTTTATTTGATTTTTAAGGGTACTTCCTCACCTCCTCTGTGCTTCACACATCGCATTTTACAGTTGGTCCTCTGCCTTGCTCTGCATCGGCAGCCAAGATGTGAAAGGGCTCAAACCTTGCTTCTATTTCCCTGTCTACTAATGTTCATAGTAAGTGTAATCCCTGATCTATTATTTTTTAATCCCAGCATGGTTTCTACAATATCTCAAAAGAAAACAGAACCCCCAAAAAGAAAAATTACAGATGAGAAGGAAGATTGTTTAGTAGAAACTAGATAGATGACTATGTTTTATCAAGGCAGATAGTAAGGCACTCTGCTTAATTTGTAGGGAATTTGTGCAAGTTTTCAAGCGCTATATTTTGAAAATACATTGCATGTAATAATATGCTGCCAGTTTCAATCCATATGAAGGATTGTGTTATAAGGACAAAAAAGAACTGATAAAAAGTCTGTCATCTTAAAAAAAAATTTTTTTAGAAAGTTACAATGCAGATAGATTTCATTGTAAAAGCTAGTTATGTGGTAGCATAATAGCAAAAGTATCAAAACCATTTATTAATGGTGGGTTTATTAAGCAATATATGGAAAGTATAGAAGATATAATTTGCCCTGAAATAAAAGGAGGATATTTGTTAAATCAATTTATCTCACCAGACGATAGCCAGGTGAATTGAAGAAATTGGAAAATTTATAGAAAGAAGTTTGGAGAGTAAAGCTGCTAATTTAAAATTTTATGCTTTGGCAATGGATGACAATACTGATCCTACAAATACAGCTTAATTTGCCATTTTTATTTGAGGTATTGATGATGAATATAAGGTCACTAAAGAAATAGTTTCTTTAGTACCATTAAAAGATACAGTTAGGCCAGGCACAATGGCTTATACCTATAATCCTAGCATTTTGGAAGGCCAAGGTGGGTGGATTGCTTGAGCTCAGAAGTTTGAGACCAGCCTGAGCACAAGTGAGACCCCATGTCTACTAAAAAGAGAAAAATGAAATTAGTGCTTACTGTCTCAGCTACTTGGGAGGATGAGGCAAGAGGATCACTTGAGCTCACGAGTTTGAGGTTACTGTGAGCTAGGCTGATGCCACTGCAGTCTACCCAGGGCAACAGAGTAAGACTGTCTCAAGAAAAAAAGACAATTAAATGAAGAGATTTAGACAGAGTGATTAAAAAATATATTAAAATGAATTTCTTTATTCTTTGTCAACATATCGGGTATAGTTATTGATGTCCCAGTGATGGTAGGTAAAAGAGAGGGACTTGTAAAATTAATAGATGACGATGCAATTGCTGCCCCAAACTCACATTTGATGAAGTATCATTGCATAGTATAGTGGTTCTTAACCTTCCTAATGCCACAGTGTACTTTCATTGTTAAAAAGGGAGTCACAACCCACAGGTTGAGAACCACTGCATAGTACATCAAGAAAATTTATGCACAAAAGCCTTACAAATGGAATAATGTTATGCAAATTGTCATCAAGACTGAATTTCATAAGAGCCAAGGGATTGAATCATTGATAATTCCAGGAATTATGAAAAAGTATTGATGCTCCAGAAGACCAAAAATCACATTATAATGAAGATATTTGTACCAGAATGTTTATTGAATTGCAGCGCAATTCATAATTGCTAAGTCATGGAAGAAGCCCGAGTGCTCATCGACCCATGAATAGATTAATAAATTGTGGTATATGTACACCATGGAATATTACGCAGTCTTAAAGAAAGATAGAGACTTTACCTCTTTCATGTTTACATGGATGGAGCTGGAACATATTCTTCTTAGCAAAGTATCTCAAGAATGGAAGCAAAGGCTCGGGTGCCTGTAGCTCAGCGGGCTAAGGCGCCAGCCACGTACACCTGAGCTGGCGGGTTCGAATCCAGCCTGGGCCTACCCAACAACAATGACGGCTGCAACCAAAAAATAGCCAGGTGTTGTGGTGGGCGCCTGCAGTCTCAGCTACTTGGGAGGCAGAGGCAAGAGACTAGCTTGAGCCCAGGAATTGGAGGTTGCTGTGACGGCACTCTATCCAGGGTGACAGCTTGAGGCCCTGTCTCAAAAAAAAAAAGGAAGAAAAAGTATCCAATGTACTCAGCCCTAATATGAAACCAATTTATAGCTTTCTTATGAAAGCTATAACCCACTTATAGCCCAAGAACATGGGGAAAAGGGCAAGTGAGGGGAGGGGAGGGGAGAGGATGGGTGGCAGGAGGGTAATTGGTGGGACCACACCTACATTGCATCTTACAAGGGTACATGTGAAATTTACTAGGTGTAGAATATAAATGTCTTAACACAATAACTAAGAAAATCCCATGAAGGCTATGTTAACTAGTTTGATGAAAATATTTCAAATTGTATATAAAACCAGCACATTATACCCCATGATAGCATTAATGTACACAGCTATGATTTAATTTTTAAAAATGTATTGATACTGACTATGGTGACATAATTTACTTTTTTGGAAGTAAGATGGCTAAGTAGAGGCCAGTGTTGAAAAGATTTTATTATTTACAACATAATTATGGAGTCATTTATGTTATCAAAAACCACATTTTTGCCAGAACTTAACAACAAAAACTGGCTTTACAGATTTAACATTTTTATTGGTTATGACCACTCATTTTTTTTTTTTTTTTATTTTGTTGTTGCATTTTGGCCAGGGCTGGGTTTGAACTCGCCAACCCTGGGTATATGGGACCAGCACCCTACTCACTGAGCCACAGGCACCACTCATTTTTAAATGAGTTAAACATGGGTCTTCAGGGTAAAAACCAACCTATCAATACAATGTTTCAAGCCATAACAGTTGTCCAAATGAAACGGAAATTTATGGCAAGCGTAAATTAAGTGAAATAATTTTACACACATTGACATATTGGCTAAAGACAGTCCTGTGAACAGTGAAAAATATGCAGCCCTGCTTTTCATTTGTCACAAGATTTTGAAAATAGATTTTACCATTTCTGGGAAAATAACATTTTGCTGCATTTGTGACTCCATTTATTTTCAGTCGACATAAATATGTTACCTGCCAATTTTCAAATGGAATAAATAGGGCTGCACTCTGACATTCAACTTAAAAATGTGACCATGTTTCTTTACTGGACTTTTATAGATCCTGTCTTCCCAGAAACAAATATCCCTAGCTCCACAGTCATGCCTTCCTCATGTCATCACTTTTTGGCAGCACTTACATTTGCCAGCAACTGTTTTCCCTAATGAAGCACATTAAAAGTAACCAAAGTAATGAGCACCTTGAGAACTTACTGAGATTTGCAATTACTCCATCAAACCAGATACTGATGCATTAGTTTCTCAAATACATTGTCAACCATTCCACTAGCTTTCTGTTATCCACATTTCTTTTTCTTTAATAATAAAAAAAAATCAAAAACAAAGATATTTTATCCCTTAGCTATGCACATTTTTTATATTAGGGATTGCAAACTTGAGACCTGCTTGATGATTTTAAAAGACTGTAAACAGGCCCTTGCATAATTAGAGGTGTTGTGTGAAGACTGTTTTGCTTCTCTGTGGTGGCAGATATCACAAAAACTATGCATTGACTTGCTTTTTGTTGTTGTTGTTCCTCATCAGCTTTCATTAAGTGTTTATGTGTTTAATGGGTGGCCCAAGACAACTCTTCTTCCACTGTGGCCTAGAGAAGCCAAAAGGGTAGACACCCCTGCAGTATATGAACAGAAAATTCAAGACATAATTATCATCTTTAAAATAATGGACTTTGCTTCCAGAAGACATACAATAACTTTTTATTTATTTAATCCCTTTAAGCATTTATTAAAAATTTGCGGATTTCTTCATATTGGTGCTGTACTTCATTGTCCTACCAGTTTTATATTTTTTATTGTGAACTGACTCTTTGTATGTGTTGCAAATTTGAATTCATTGGTAAGTACAACAGCCAGTTTTTTTTATTTCTTGCATCCAACCACTATACTACATTTTCCTGTTTTTCTAATAGGAAATTTGCATACATTTTCTCGGTAAGCAAAATGTAATCTGTAAATAAGGATAATTTTAATATCAATATTTATATTTCATTTATCTTTTCCTCATCCCTCTTCTAATCATTACTTACACCTTTACTTTTTTAAAACTTCTTTAGTCATCTTGTCTTATTTCTGACTTTAATGGAAATTCTTCAAGGTATTTCACTTTTTAACTGAGTTTTTATTATTGTAATTTGCACTTTATTGAATGAGACTTTATATTGTTAAGGAAATACTTTATCATGAATATTTTAAAGAATGAATGTTGAAATTTTTTACTTTTTTAGCAATATTCAAGACAATACTGTTGTCCTACTTTACCAAATTTATGTTTGAGATTCTGCTTCTGTTTCTATATATTTTTATTTGTACTGCACATTCTTATATGGATTCTTGAATTATGTCTATAATTTTATTTGGATGGATGGGGCCTTTTGGATTTGTATTCTGTCACATGTTTTATGTAATAATACAGTTGCCATCACTAATAAGTTGAATTGCATTATCCCACTAGTACTTTGTTTAAATATGTAATAAAACCTTTATTTTAGAGGTTGGAAACAATTGACACAAAAGAACAACAGAAAAGTCAGAGCTTTAGAACTACACTGGATAGTACTGTTTTCTCTCCAGAGGCTATCTTATTAGTTCATTCAGTTATCTCGTCCATTTGTCTAGTTTTCATCCTAGGCTGTGTTTCTCACCTGGATTACTAAAATTTCTTCTCTATGAGTTGTTTCCTTCTACCCATATCCATTTTTTTATTAATCCGTAAAGCAGTGTGATTTTTATTTAAAAAATGCAGATCTTACATTATTTCTCTGCTCAAAATCTGTTTTTTCCTAAGATCAAGAACAGAATCTTTAATTGTTCTGCATGAGCTAGTCATATATCCTATTACTATTCCTTCCCCCTGCCAAAGAAATGTCTGTCTGACTATCATAGCATATCATTTTCTCTAATGTTCTTTCCTGCCTTGTTGCCTTTGCATAAAATACAATTGACCCTCCATGGCTCTGCATTTGTAGATTCAACTTAAGTGCTGGTCATAGAAAATATTTTTTAAAACTTTGCATCTGTTCTGAACATGCAGACTTTTTAATCTTGTCATTATTCTCTAAACAATATAGCATAGCAACTAGTTAACATAGTGCTTACATTTATTTGGTATTATAAGTAATCCAGAGATGATTTAAAATAAGATGTCTAACATGCAACTTGCCATATGCTGATTTTGTGCGGACTTTTTTGCTTATCTCTGGTATTGGATTTCAAGAAAAGTATGCAAGGACTTTTTTTTTCTCTAATCAGCTTTCCTTAATGGTTTTGTATTAATATGTGTCCCAAGACAACTCTCATTCTTCTAATGTGCAGCAGAGAAAAAGAAAGCTTGGACACCCCTGATTTAAAGTGGATATGTGCATATGTAAATGTGACACCATTTTTTATATTAGGGACTTTAGTATTGGAGGTTTTTGATGTCCTAGGGAGGTCCTACAACCAATCCCTGAAGGATACCAAGAGATGGCTGCAGTCTTTTGTCAGAAAAGCCCTTTCTCCTCCTTCCTTTACTTTTTCTTCTTTGTAATTTACCTCTACTCATTCTTCCACTCTCAGGATGCAGACGCATCTGGTGTCTGGAAAGACGTGAATCATGAATCACTTTGTCATCTGAGATAGTCGTCTCTGAATGACGCATAATTGAGAAAAGCTCTGTGTTTTAGGGTTTGTTTGTGGATTGTAAGAATGTACCCCTCTGTGTTGCTTCTGGAATCATGTTTACTTACACAAAGTTAAAATTACCTGACTACAAGGGTGAAAAGTGAATAACTGTTGCTAGAGAAAGGGAACTTAGAAGAGGAAGGTAGAGGAGAACGCGATACTAAAAATTTTCTACTTCAGTCTTGCTTATGACTAAAATTTTATAAAATATTTTATTGTCTTCATAGAGATTCATGGATAGGGCATGTTAATAAGTTCAGAGAAAGGCTGGAAGTTTGTATGCTTTTCCATCCTTTACTTACAGGTAATTACATATTTAATACTATTAATATATAGTCCAAATAGCATTCTGTTAGATACATTGGTGAGCAAGGAAAACAAGGTCCCTGCTCACATGGAGCATAAAACCTGTTAATAAGAGACAGACAATACATGCTTACATAAGTAAATACAATAATTTCAGGTAGTCATAAGTATTATGAGGAAAATAAAACCAAAAGGAGTATAATGGAATAAGCTGGTGCTGGTTTATGGAGGATTTGTAATAGCAGATAGCTGAGAAGTGGGTAGCCAATAGAATATTTTAGGAGTATCTAAATAAAGTAAAGATAACTTTATTTATTTGTTTTTGTGAGACAGTGTCACTTGGTCACCCTTGGTAGAGTGCTGTGGTGTCTTAGCTTACAGCAACCTCAAACTCTTAGGTTAAAGTGATCCTCTTGCCTCAGCCTCCCAAGTGGCTGGGACTACAGGTGCCTGCCACAACACTGGCTATTTTTTAGAGACGGGGTCTCTCTGTGGCTCAGGTTGGTCTCAAACCCGTGAGCTCAGGCAGTCTAACCACGTCGTCCTCCCAAGTGCTGGGATTACAGGCGTGAGCCACCATTCTGGGATGGAAAGATAACTCTTTAAGGAATAGAAAAGAATCCTGTTGTTGTGGTATACTGAGTGAGTGAGGAGTGAGAGATGTGGTCAGAGAGGTGTAGCCTTGTAAATTATGGTAAGGAGCTAGTAAAAGATTTTAGATTGCCCAGCTGTGTTAAATCGGTATTTTTGCTTTGAATATTGAGTCCTTATATTTGTGCTTTCCTTTGGAACTTAATTTTTAAGGTTATCTAAAGCCCAAGACTAGACTAAGTGTCGGCTATTTTACTGGAAGTGATAGGAAATAAATTATTGTGTGTAAAATACTACAGTGACAGATTTTCAGTTAGCTTATTCAAAATTAGGATTAGTTTTACTAATTTCTAATTTACTGATATTCAGAATAAATTATCATTTGCAAATATCGTATCTTGACGTAATCAGAAATTTAAGATACAGTACCCCTTGATTGCACTAATGTACGCAGCTATGATTTAATTAAAAAAAAAAGAAAAAAAGAATAAAATATGATTTCGTGATGGAGGACAGATCAAAAAGAAATTTAAGATACAGTTTCTATTAAGAATTGGAGAGTGGATCTTCGGAACATGAGTCTGGATCGTTAGACACAAGTTTAGGAACCTCTGAACCAATGGAATGTTTCTTTAGAACAAGTTTTGCCATGACTCCTGTTTATCAGTGGGCATTATTAAATGAGTTTATTGAAGTGTTGCAAGTTCTATATTTCATGTTTAAGAGCAAAGTGTATTCAATACTTTGAATAAAAATGTATTAAAATGACATTTAAGGATAGAGCACTAGTTGTTTTCTTGTTGTTTGCATTGTTTGGTGAATCACCAAACATGTTTATTTGTATGATTCTTATTGCATGGTTTTCTAGTTTAAAAAAAATAAATGCACTGGTACAATGAAAAAAATTTATATTTCTGCATAGAGTCATTATTTTGTAAGTTAAGACAGGCAGTGGAAACTAGAGATGAAATCAGTCCAAATTTAAATAAGTCAACATTTAAGAAATCGGATTTCACATAGGTAGAATTTCTAGCTTCTCTAAATTAAAACATTCCCTTAATATTGAGCCTGCATTCTTATTTTCTTTATTAAATCATAGCTGTGTACATTAATGCTATTATGGGGTACAATGTGCTAATTTTATATACAATTTGAAATATTTTCATCAAACTGGTTAACATAGCCTTCATGGCATTTTCTTAGTTATTGTGTTAAGACATTTATATTCCTCATTTAGTAAATTTCACATGTACCCTTGTAAGATGCATTTGTAGGTGTGGTCCTACCAATTACCCTCCCGCTCCCCTTTCCCCATATTCTTGGGCTATAACTGGGTTATAGCTTTCATATGAAAGCTATAAATTGGTTTCCTAGTAGGGCTGAGTACATTGGATACTTTTTCTTCCTTTCTTGAGATACTTTGCTAAGAAGAATATGTTCCAGCTCCATCCATGTAAACATGAAAGAGGTAAAGTCTCCGTCTTTCCTTAAGGCTGCATAATATTCCATGGTGCCCATATACCACAATTTATTAAACCATTCGTGGGTCGATGGGCACTGGGCTTCTTCCATGACTTGGCAGTTATGAATTGGGCTGCAATAAACATTCTGGTACAAATGTCTTTGTCATAATGTGATTTTTGGTCTTCTGGATATATACCTAGTAGAGGAATTGTAAGATCGAATGGCAAGTCTATTTTTAGATCCCTAAGTGTTCTCCAAACGTCTCTCCAAAAGGAGCATATTAGTTTGCATTCCCACCAGCAGTGTAGAAGTGTTCCCTTTTCTCCACATCCACGCCAACATTTCTGGTTTTGGAATTTTTGTGATGTGGGCTAATCTTACTGGAGTTAGATGATATCTGAGAATAGTTTTGATTTGCATTTCTCTGATGATTGAGGATGATGAGCCTTTTTTCATATGTCTGTAGGCCATATGCCTGTCTTCTTCAGAGAAGTTTCTCTTTAAGTCCCTTGCCCACCCTGAGATGGGATCACTTGTTCTTTTCTTGCTAATATGTTTGAGTTCTCTGTGGATTCTGGTTATTAAACCTTTGTCGGAGACATAACCTGCAAATATCTTCTCCCATTTTGAAGGCTGTCTGCTTGCTTTACTTACTGTGTTTTTGGCAATGCAGCTTTTTAGTTTGATCAGGTCCCAGTAGTGTATTTTTGGTGTTGCTTCAATTGCCTTGGGGGTCCTCCTCATAAAATATTCTTCCAAGCCAATTTTTTCAATTGTTTTTCCTGCATCTTCTTCTAGTATTTTTATAGTTTCATGTCTTAAGTTTAAATCTTTAATCCAGTGAGAGTCTATTTTAGTTAATGGTGAAAGCTGTGGGTCCAGTTTCAGTCTTCTACAGGTCACTATCTGGTTCACCTGACGCCATTTGTTAAATAGGGAATCTTTTCCCCATTGAATGTTTTTAATTGACTTGTCAAAGATCAAATAACAGTAAGTAGCTGGGTTCATCTCTTGGTTCTCTATTCTGTTCCATACATCTACCTCTCTGTTTTTGTGCCAGTACCATGCTGTTTTGATCACTATCAATTTATAGTACAGTCTGAGGTCTGGTAGCGT
>CAUYRH010018050.1:0-20286 GCA_963574655.1 Perodicticus potto
ATGCTAAGAAGAATATGTTCCAGCTCCATCCACGTAAACATGAAAGAGGTAAAGTCTCCATCTTTCTTTAAGGCTGCATAATATTCCATGGTATACATGTACCACAATTTATTAATCCATTCGTGGGTCGATGGGCACTTGAGCTTCTTCCATGACTTAGCAATCATGAATTGGGCTGCAATGAACATTCTGGTACAGATATCTTTGTTATAATGTGATTTTTGGTCTTCAGGGTATATACCAAGTAAAGGAATTATAGGGTCGAATGGCAGGTCTATTTTTAGATCTCTAAGTATTCTCCAAACATCCTTCCAAAAGGAATGTATTAGTGTGCATTCCCACCAGCAATGTAGAAGTGTTCCCTTTTCTCCACATCCATGCCAACATCTTTGGTTTTGGGATTTTGTTATGTGGGCACTGATTGGTTTTTATTACAAATTTGTACTGGACAACCCTTGACTGGACATTCATGGTTAGTCATCTCCTTTTAACTTTGTATCATACTTTTCTTTCTTTCTTTCTTTTTTTTTTTTTGAGACAGAGCCTCAAGCTGTCACCCTGGATAGAGTGCTGTGGCATCCCAGCTCACAGCAATCCCCAATTCCTGGGCTCAAGTGAGTCTCCTGCCTCCGCCTCCCAAGTAGCTGGGACTACAGGCGCCCACCACAATGCCCGGCCATTTTTTGGTTGCAGCCGTCATTGTTGTTTGGCGGGCCTGGGGGCTGGATTCGAACCCGCCAGCTCATGTGTACGTGGCTGGCGCCTTAGCCCGTTGAGCCACAGACGCCGAGCCATGTATCATACTTTTCACAACAGCTGCTGTAAACATTTTCCATTCTCAAATTTCCAAACTAACCCTATGCCCCAACCCCCAACTCTTAGCAGACAACCTCTTTTCAGAAGATTGAAGCTGTCTTAAGTCCTTCAATTTCCTTCCTTTGTATTTTAATATTTTTCTACTTGTTTTGGTGTGTGTGTGTGACAGAGTCAGTCTGACTTAGTCCCCTGGTTAGAGTGCTATAGTGTCATAGCTCATAGCAACTTCCAACTCTTGGGCCCAAGCGATCCTCTTGCCTTAGTTTTTCTAGTTTTAGTAGATGAGGATCTTGCTTTTGCGCAGGCTTGTCTCCAGCACATGGGCTCAAGCAATTCACTTGCCTCAGCCTCCCAGCGTGGTAGGATTACAGGCATAAGCCACGATGTCTAGCCACCATTTTTCTACATTTTCACTTATCCTTATTTCTTCCTTCCTTCTCTCAGAGAAAGAAATCTTTCCCCTTTTTTACTAAGATTAATCTTTCTCTCTGTTTCTCTGGGTCTGGGCTCCAGCAATTACCCCCTTGATTCTTGCATCTTTGATCTTGCCTTCTCCATTAACTCTTTGCTATCTACCCATACATGTTTAATTGGTCCCTCAATCTAAGAAATCTTTCATAGACCCTACTCACTAAAGTTACTTCCTCTCTCTTTGTTTTTCAAAGCTAAAATTTTCAGAGGAATTTGCTATATTCATTATCTCTTTCTTATTACCCATTCGTTCACCCAGTAACTCCTACAATGTTGCTTCCATCACTCAACTAAAACCAGTTTCTTGAAAGTTATGGGTGATCTCCCAATAACCATGTAGTCAAAGGACCTTTTCTTAGTTCTCCACCTGGAACAAGTGATGCTGTTGCTTATTTTTTCTTTGAAACTCTCCTCCCTTGGCTTCTGTAATGTCATATTATGCTGCTATTTCTTTTCCTATATTCTAATGGGTTCTTCCCTGATTCTTCTTCCTTCACCTATCTTTTAAATATAAATATTCCCCAAAGTTTTGCCCTAGCCTTCTCTTTCACTATACTTTTATCCCTCTCATCCATGCACATGATGAAATAGTCTGTATTTCTTTCTTTTTTGTTTTTCTGAGACAGGGTTTTACTTTGTCACCCTTGGTAGAGTGCTATGGTGTCATAGCTCACAGCAACCTCTAACTCTCGGGCTCAAGCGATTCTCTTGCCTCAGCCTCCCGAGTAACTGGGACTATAGGCGCCCGCCACATGCCTGGTTATTTTTAGAGATGGGGTCTCGCTGTGGCTCAGGCTGGTCTCGAACTAGTGAGCCCAGGCAACCATCTGCCTTGGCTTCCCAGAGTGCTAGAATTATAGGCGCAAGCCACCCCACCTGGCTGTATTTCTTTTTCTTCTTCTTCTTTTTTTTTTTTTAAAAACTCGTCTCTCTGGAGCATCTTACAACCACCGAAAGCTGAGAAACATACACCAGCAGCGCCGGCAGGAAACTCCCCCACAACTGCCAGGGGAACCAGGCAATCAGAGCACCAGCGACTTTTCCACCATTGAGCAGCTGCCGCTGGGCTCCTTCTACAACCCCCTCTTTTTCTTCTTTTTTTTTTGAGACAGAGTCTCACTTTGTCACCCTGGGTAGAGTGCCCTGGCATCAGAGCTCACAGCAACCTCAGACTCTTGGGTTTAAGCGATTCTCTTGCCTCAGCCTCGCAAGTAGCTGGACCACAGGTGCCTGCCACAACGCCTGCCTATTTTTAGCGATGTGGTCTTGCTCTAGCTCAGGCTGGTCTCCAACTCATGAGCTCAGGCGATCCACCTGCAGTGACCTCCCAGGGTGCTGGGATTATAGGCATTAGCCATCGCGCTTGACTATTTAGTCTGTATTTCTATTTCCAGTCTCTGTATCAGTCTTGAATCCCTACTGGACAAATTCAGTTGAAAAGTTCACTGGCTTCTCAAATTCACTTAATCCCAAACCAAACTAATGTAGCAATTCTTTAAACCAATTATACTTAAAAAACTCATGGAATCTTCTGTTTTTTCCTTGCATTTTAAAATATGTTTAGTGCTATTTGTTGATTTTTAAATTTTAGACATTATCGTTTAAATCAGTTAAAGATGACAAATTGGCCAGGCGTGGTGGTTCACAGCTGTAGTCTCAGCGCTGTGGGAGGCTGAGGCGGGTGGATTTCCTGTGCTCGGAGAGTTCCAGACCAACATAAGCCTGAGTGAGCCAGAGTAAAAGATCCCATCTCTACCAACAGAAAAGAAGACTCCAGGTGTTGTGGTGGGTGCCTGTAATCCCAGCTACTTGGGAGGCAACGGGCAAGAGAATTGCAAAAGGAAGAAAGGAAAAGGAAAAACAAAAAACCTCCAAACTAAGAAGAGTGAAAACCAGCTGAAAATTAAAAGCAACAAAAAGAAAACCTTTAAAATAAAAAAAAAAAAGGCTCAGCACCTGTGGCTCAAGTGGCTAAGGCGCCAGCCACGTACAACTGAGCTGGCAGGTTCAAATCCAGCCTGGGCCCGCCAAACAACAATGATGACTGCAACCAAAAAATGGCCGGTCATTGTGGCAGGCGCCTGTAGTCCCAGCTACTTGGGAGGCGGAGGCAGGAGACTCGCTTGAGCCAGGAATTGGAGGTTGCTGTGAGCTGTGAAGCCACAGCACTCTACCCAGGGTGAAAGCTTGAGGCTCTGTCTCAAAAAAAAATAAAATAAAATAAAGATGACAAATTATTTTTTTCACCACCCATACATACTTCCCATCCACCCATTCACTCAATATAGATATGGTACCAATTTTAGCTTAAAATACCAATATTTACATATTTATGACTACACAAATATTATGCACAGCCAAGCCACAGGTATACTATTATTACATTTTGTTTTCTTATAAAGTGTTTTGGTTTTTTGGGGTATAATTGCCTATTTCTTGTTTATAGGTATTAATCACTACCTCTTCAACTGAAGTATTAATCCCTACTTCTGAACATAGTCTACTCAACAGATAATCTATCAGTTCTATGTTTAATTTTCCTGCAGACATTCCTCCTGGAGCCTTCTGTCCTGCTACTCCAATTTAAACTGGTTGTTTTCTAGTTCTCAGGCACAAACTGTTGTCCTGGGACCCATTCCGTATTACCATTCTTAGAATTCTTTTTGCCTCTTTCTTGTGTTGAATCCCTTGTTTCTAGATCTCATAATTTCATCTTCCCCTTCTTTTTCCTTTTTTTTGTTGTCCAGGCTACAGTGCAGAGGCATCATCATAGCTCACTGTAACCTCAAACTTCTGGGCTCAAGTGATCTTCTTGCCCCAGCCTGCTGAGTAGCTGGGGCAACCATACCTGAATAATTTTTTGTTTTGTTTTGTAGAAATAGGGCCTTGCTGTGTTGCTGAAGATTACTCCTGGCCTCAGATAATCCTCCTATCTTGGCCTCCACAAATGCTAGGATTACAGGCATGAGCCACCATGCTAAACCTACTCCATTTTATTTATTTATTTATTTATTTTAAATTTTTTTTTTTTGAGACAGAGCCTCAAGCTGTCACCCTGGATAGAGTGCTGTGGCATCACAGCTCACAGCAACCTCCAATTCCTGGGCTCAAGCAAGTCTCCTGCCTCCGCCTCCCAAGTAGCTGGGACTGCAGGCGCCCGCCACAACACCCGGCCATTTTTTGATTGCAGCCATCATTGTTGTTTGGCAGTCCCGGGCTGGATTCGAACCCGCCAGCTCAGGTGTACGTGGCTGGCGCCTTATCCCGTTGAGCCACAGGCACCTCATTTTCTGTTTTCGATACGGTGTCAGTGTCATTGCTCCTGAAGTAGCACTTGGCCCCAGGAGAGGTATTTCACACCCCTGTGGCAGCTGGTTACAGCTTCTAGCTTCTTTCCACATTTCCAGACGCAGCCTCACCTTGTCTCCGAGGTCTGAGCTCTAGCTTCCTGGTGCCCACTTCTTCCAGCTCCTAATTCTCATGGCCCCAAGCCCTCCCCTTTTGATCCCTCTGCATGAGGATGGTAACTGCTTCCTGCAGTTATTATTTCTGCTCAACCAGCCCTCCATCACCTGTGACATAATTCCTTACATTCAGTATTTTCCTTTGAAATACTAGTGTGGTGTCTGCTTTTCCTAACAAGATCCTGATGGATTCAGTTCAGAGCAACAGGAAGGGGTCATTCAGGAATCCAGGCAAGTAGGCAGTTGTTAACCAGTAGCCAAAAAATTACAGGGAATGCCAATACCCGTCTCTGCGCTGGTTCCCTTGTCTGTCCCGATTGGGATAACAACACCCACCTTCTATTCTTGTTGAAGTGTTAGCTGATTTACCAGAAGAGACACCTGCACAGAAACCTGAAAAGGGTCTGATTTCAGGTTACAGAACTCTGTGCAATACAGTTTAAGTGACAAATGGGGATATATTATAAGGACAAAGAGAGTCATATGGAATCCAAGTGCAGGGAGAGCATCTTGAGTTCAGGAAGATTTTGGGACTGGGCACTAGAGAACTATCAGATTTCTCACTTGCCTTTGCATTTTCCTGCATGTCAATTTTACTCTTCTCTCTCTGTAGACCAACTTTCTTGGCTTCTATAGCCCAGACAATATTATTACCTGTGGCTTAAGATTGATATGTTCTCCTTCTAAGAAACTAGTCCAGACCAGACTTGGAACCTCCTTGGTCCATTTTCAAATTTTGTGAAACAGAATTTCTTGTATCTATGGAACAGAATTCAAAAACACAGCTCGGGACATGTGTCTGTTCTTGATTCTTTCATTAAGGGTCAAGGAAAGGGAGGCTTCATAATCCAAGCATGGATTCTGGTAGTCCAGCCCTAGGGCAGGGGGCTGTACCAAGGTCACTGTGGACTGAGTAGACCAACAAACATCTACTGTCTTGGGTGAAACTTGGAATTGAGGCTAAGATCTGATGTAGGTCTTTAGTCCCAGACAGACTAACCACAAATGTACAGTCTTCCACCTCAGGCTCTCAGTGATTCTAAGAAGTAGGGGAGGAAGGATGAACCTGGATCTGCAGGGGTGGATCAAGGGCCTCAGCAGGAAGTGGGAGAGCTGTGGATTCAAGACCCATCCCCCATCCACTCTACCAGATCCCTCAAGTATATTCCAGATTTCTCATGAAAAAGGTTGATTCTCCCTCTAATCTTTATTCTGTTGAAGAAAATGGGCTCCCCAAGGCCTAAGCAAAGAATGAGAGATTGCAAGTCTTGATTTGTGTTCTCAGAAACTGCTAAAATCTCATGGGGCAATCTTCTCCAGAATCCATCGTCCTCCACCCACTCTCCTAACCCCCATTTGGTATAGGGATGCATTACTTAGTTTTTCTCTATTTATTTTGTTGTCCTCAAATCTCTTAAATATTTAAAATAAAAATATTTTTCCATAAGAATGGAAAAGCAAATATCCAATGTACTCAATACTAACATGAAACCAGTAGATGAACTAATACACACCCACACAAGAGGAAACATTCAATTCAAGTTGGGGGAGGGGGATGAGGTGGGGAGGCAGGAGGGAGATTTGTGTGATCCCACCTAATGGGCACACCTCCAGGCTGCAGAACACAACCACAACTGGGACTTTACCTAAAAAACAAACAATTGTAACCTTTGTTTGTGCACTCATATTAGTCTTAAATTTAAAAAAGGAAGAAAAAAGGAAAGAAAATAAAAACATTTTATGCAACTGGATTCTTCTTGGGACATGAAGGACCTTGGAGAATACACATTCTATCTGCAAAGCTAACATCCAAGCCTTCCCAGAAGCAGACAAGGATGACATAGAATCTGGTCTTTATCTTGAAAGGCAATTTGAGTGCTGCTGGACATTCTAAACTGGACTTGTACGTGGCAAAATAACATTGGTGCTATAAATTTCTTTCTGCCTTGAAATATGTTGTGTATTAGAAATAGAGAGGTGATGTTTATGGTGTAACTCAGGGCAGTGGAGAGAGTTATGAATTAAGGGTTGAACAACAGAACATAGGCACACAAAGCCTCTACTGTAAGATGTTTTAGAGCAGCGGTTCTCAACCTGCGGGTCGCTCCCCACAGGAACTGTGTTAAAGGGTTGTGGCATTAGGAAGGATGAGAACCACTGTTTTAGAGGATAAAATAATTTTTAATGATTATTTAGATGCTTCCTTCTAATAAGCAATCACATATATTAACTTTTTAGACTTCAGTGTCCTCCAGAGACAGATGAGAAAAGTAGGGCTAATCCCTAAAAATAAAGCTCAAGTAACTGAAAGTCCTTTGATCTTCCAAATTTCTTAGATCAGGACAATCAGTGGGAACTACGTTGTCTTTCTCACAGATGCTGGAAAAACTCCAGCCTGGAAGCAAGGCGAGCTGAGGGCCTTCAAGTTTCATAAGGAGGTTTTCATTATGTATGAGATGATGGCTCCAAACTGAGCCTGGGCTTGGAAAACAGGACTTTACTCAAAGTCCAGGCTGCTCTGACATGTGGGTATCTGAGGAGCCGGGAGATGGTTTGACTAGCTCGGGGGAGTGTTGGCTCAGAACAGAAAGTACAAATGGCAGCAGGAGAGATTCAGGATAGATAATAAAGCAGAATCTTTGACACTAAGTGTTGATAACCCTCAGGCGATGGAAAGATCCTGTTCTCTGGAGATCATTAAAACTGTATTGCTTTCATACCTCACAGGGATGGTTTAGGGTTCCAGACTGTATTCTGGAGAGGGGTTATCCACAGTAGTAGCCCTGGACGATGCTATGAAATACATTGTTTTAAAGACTCTTTCTGTAGCTCTCACTCTTCTCAGGGAATCTAAAGCTGAGTAACAATTCTGCGTTTTTCTGTGCCTATTTTTTCACCCTTCCTCTCAGAGTTTCTGCCAAGGCGAGGCATGATTACTCTTTCTCCACAATGAAAAAGGAAATGAAAGAACAGCACAGCAGGCAGGGAGACCAGATAACCTCATTCACTAGAACTAGGTGGGACCTAGAGTCTAGAGAGGCTTTGGGAAGGGCTGTCAGTGGTGCCAAATGGGCAGGAGGAGCCCAGAGAATCATAGGAACTGATTCTCTGTCATTTGCCAGTGAAAAAAATGTCAAATATGTTACCAATTCCCCCAGTTTCCTTTTCTTTTTTTGTAAAATGAAGACATAAATATCTGCCCTGACTACGTGCTGGGGCTGTCTGAGGATCAGATGAAGTCATGTCTGCAGGAACACTCCTGAAACGGTGAAATATTATACGCGGCATTGTTAAAAAACAAGCAAATAAGAATCATATTTTGGCCATTAACCTCAACTTCCTCTTTACTCAGCTTTTCAGTTCATCCACGGGAGAGTCACCAGACAGACTGATTTAGTTTTCTGGTTTTGATTTCTCGTTTCTTTCTGGTAGAAATGCCGCAGAGGAGTGACGGAGTCAGTGACAGGCTTTAGGAGAGAAAAGGATGGGAAGGAAAAGGACCTAGATGATTGTCCATACCGACAACAAGACTCCAATCCCTGCAGAACTATGAATTAGGTATTTCCCACCTGCTCTGAAATCATTCCTATTCACTACCCAAGAATAAAAGCACTTTACTGTCAACACACACACACACACACATACACACACACACACACACATTCTAGTTCCGTCGGGTATTATCTTGGGCAAGTTAACTTCTCTTTGCTTTTAGTTCCCTACACAGACATTGGGGAAATAATAGTACCCATCCCACAAAATTCTTGTGAGCATTAAATAAACCTAATAGAGTTTAGAGTTAAAATTATCTTTGAAAGATCTTTCCATCACTCATGGAGATAGTATCCATACTTTTGTGGCTACAACTTCATGAGATGATTCTTTGGCACACTAAGATTCAAGAATCATGAGCTAAAGTCAGAAGAAACCAAAGGAAAGTCTGTGTATAGCTATGTGGACATTCGGATTATTCTGCTTTTACAAAGACCAGAGTTCCTCTATACTGATTTCTTTAAAAAAATTAAGTCTTTCTGCCTTAATATGTGTCGATGAATTTGTGTATGATGGACAGATTAACCAATTACTGGGAGTCTTATTTTAAGAATTAGGTTTTAAAATTGGTGCTTAGGTTAAGGGTGTGCACAATACAACTCTAGTGTGTATGAGGTTTTCTGGCTTTGCGTCAATGAAGCATAATTTCTTTAAAATCCAGGGATTGTCAGGCTTGGTTAACTATTGGTGCAGCACACAATGTGGGGGTGTTCTCTAATGCCCAGCTCCACTTTTCTGAGAGTTGACTCACTTATGAATGTGGGCCCGTGGAGCCACGTTCATGTTGTCACCCTGCACAGTTTGGTGTGAGAGGAAGCAGAGATGAAACACATCTGACCAATCAGAGTCTGGAGATGGGCTTTAATAAAATCTGAAATTCTCTTGTGTTCATTGGAGAGATATAAATTTTAGAGCTATAGTAAGTAATGTGTGAAAATAAGCAGAAAAGAATGGATTAAGGAAAGATGTGCAGAGATAGGCAGAGGAGAGAGAGAAGGGAGAAATGAATGACAGAGAAAGAAAGAGAGAGGACACAGGAGAGTGAGGAGAGGAAGGAAGAGGATAGAAGAGACGAGAGAGAAGAGAAAATGATATACTAGGTTACTAGTAGTTAATTTCTGGTTCCAATGCCTTGTGAAGCTCAAGTGTACCACATGAGTTTGGTTCCTGTGAATATCCATGTCTTCTTTAAAGGTATGTGTGTGTTTCTTTAGTTAGCTAAATTCCTTTTATTCCCATACTTCATTTTCTTTCCTAAGGCATCACAAATGTGCCTGCTTCTAGCTACTTCTAGACAGAAATATGATAGTGATTTCAATTCTCAACTCTTCTATTTACTTGAGTCTTGGTTTGTGGACTAGAACAGATCTTGGAAAGTCATCTTGCACATTTCCTTACTTCTAATTAACACTACATCTTGACTATTCCAGAAGGAATTATCCTATTTCAGGTAAAACCCCAGTAATGGAATTCTATGTTGTTTTTCATTCATTCATTTTTCATGCAAAACAGTCTTCATAGCAAGGATGTATTACCTCCTACAGAACATAAATAATTCTGATCGTAATAACTCATGTTTCCCAAGCCAAACCAGCCAGGGTGTAAAATCTGTTTACAAAAGAGTAATAAAATGATATTTCTCTACATCTGATCCCACAATGCGAGGAATTCCAGCCTTGCTCAAAACTCTAACAAATACTTCTGGGGGTCCCCAGGAAGTTCTTTCTGTGTGTTCCATGAATTAGTCCTTTCTGCTTTGAAGTAGCATTTGACATTTTCTTTCTATCTCTGGCTTCCTGCAGCAATGGCTGCCAAAGGCTGAAGAAACATATTCCTCCCCACCCAGCCAGAGCTGTCTCAGAAAACTGAAGCTCAATCTGATGTTTCTTCCTAATGCTTTGAATATCTCTCAAATATCTTAGTAAAATATCATTCTCTGCTTTTTCTTACTCATTTCTTGGCAGTACCTTCTTCCCAGAGATCTAGACCCTGGCTTTGACCAAGAATATCCTGAGTGATAGACATGGTATTTTGAGTGATGGACGTAATATTTTGAGTGATAAACATGACATGCTATGTATAGATTTTTTTGAGCTACTCCTTACCTTTGACACAGCTCAGGTTATACTTGGAACTGTCTTTCACCCTCAGTTCTCTCTCCACTTAGCAAGTTCTTCCCCAGAAGGCTCCTTGGTCTGTGTACAGACTCTTGACTTGGGTGTCCATTCTTCCTCAGACAAACTCAGGTGTGTCTGGATTTTGGAGTTCATATCACTGGCTCAAGCTGGAATCCTAGACACATATCCAGATAAACAAACAATCCTGCGCAGGACGTGGAGCCACTTTTAGTAATAAAGAATAGGACACACACCTGTACCTGTGCCCACCTGTCTTTTATTTAGGTTCTGGCTTTATGAAGCTATTACACCGTTTTCCACATTTGACCGGCAGTCTCACCAAATCTGTGAAATTACAAATCATTCTTTTGGTACATTCTTGAAAGTCATGCCAAAGAGGTAAACCACTAAGGGCCTAGATATTTGAGGGTATTTCTATGCCCAGATGCCTGCCATTGTCTCCAGCAAGCACCTGGTTAAAGCATCTAACAACTGCCCAGCACATTTTATTGAGTTGAGCTAAATGTCCTGGGTGCAGTCACCCTCAGACCTGACTTCAATCTGTAAATTATTTGATGAGTCTTCTTCATAGGTTCATCATTGTCATCTCCTTTCTCTTTGTGAAATAGTCCTTGTTCTAGGTTTTTCTCTTAGGTATTGTTTGCTGCCTTTAATCATCTCCATGGCTGCTCTCTGAAGAGTGCCCATGTTCTCCACGTCCCCCCTGTTGTGTGTGAAGCACAAACACTAAAGGCTGCTTTCTGGCTCTTACACTAGCGCTGAGCTTACAAGCCTTTTAGGGACTTAACGCTCTTCATTTTATGGCCACCCCAGTTAGGGATTTCTCTGTCCCTTACAAAGCTTCTCCTGCTCCAGACTCGCTATGGGAATGTCCCTCCCTGATCCCTTTCCAGCTTCCCTTTCCTGTTTGCTCACCTCCTTTGCTCATCTTGGAGGCCGTGCAAGCCCAGAGTAACCACAAGCAGAGAAGAGTGGATGACAGCTCGAAAGCCAGAGGAAACAGGTCTCCTTAGGAGAAGGCAGGCCCAGTCTTCTTGCCCTCCTGTTTGCCATCTACCTTGCTCATGGACCTCCCACCCCTGAGGCCTTGACTGCCCTGTGTCCCCTGTAGGCACAGTGAATCAGGACCTCCAGAGCAGACCAGCCTGTGCTTGGTCAGGAGTGACCCCGGCTCTGAAGGGTTAAGGCTGGAGCCCTGATGGACGGAGAGGATTATCAGTTATCATTTGGAGAGCCCAGCAAAACTTCTTCCTCTGTCCCCTGCATGCCCCTTTCACGTGATCTCTGGCCATAGCTACGGGAAGGAGGAGGGGGAAAAAAAAAAGAAAAAAAGTTTACAAAATAATTTAGGAAGTCCCTGTAAAATACTTGTGTTTTCATTTAGAAGCATGAATCCTCAGAGGCAGCAGCCAACTGAGAGTTGAGTGGAAAAGAAAATAGAAATCCTGGACGCTGGAACTGTCCATTTTTTTTGGCGGAGGAAGGGATTAAATAAAATCTTTTTGGGGAGGGCTCAGCTCTGGGCTTTCATGGCCAAAATACTAAAGATCATCTCCATGTGTGTGACCCAACTGTCCTGGAAGCTTCAAATTGGAAGAAACTGCAAACTTTAAGTTTTGCCTTTAGCTGCAGCCAAGTAAGAAAAATGAGGTGGGGGGAGTCACGAGATGGGGACCGAGTCTCAGATGGGGGCGGTGATGCGTGGGGGTGAATGCTGGTGGGGTTAAGGCGGAAGGGAGCTATGTCTTTAAGTCTGTCCTATGGTTATACATATTTTTTTCTTCTATGAATGGGTTTTGCTGTAAATTATAGCTTTGCCCGTAGTCCCTTGGGTCAAAAGAAATAGTCTCTAAACAGAAAACAGCTCTGATTGGTGACTTTCCTTCTACCCTCCCCAACCCCCTTCCTAATTGAAACCAAATGTGCAATATATTGGATGCTGGGATCCCTGGCCCTCTCCCAGGAATCCTCAGAATGTGAGGTTTCTCTCAAAGGCGTCTTGCATCAGCCTGTGGATGTACTGCCTACCACCGGACTCCTTCCCCGGCAAAGGGGAAAAAGCAGCGTTTCACTACAAATTCTTCTTTTTGGGTTGGGGGAACGCAGTGGATTATAGCTCTGTTTGCTTCTTTCCAAAACTGTGCACCTCTGGATGAAAGTAAGTTATGTGGGTCTTTTTTTCTTCATTTTTTTTTTTTTTTTCTGTTTCGAAAACGAAAGCTTGGAATGGACTTCTTTGGTGTCTCAGGAGAAGTTTTAAGGAGACAGAAGGGGGTTTCAACTCAGGGAAGGAAGGGAACTGGGTACCGCAGACTCAAGAAATCAGATCCCACATTTGGGGGGCAGTCTGGATTTACGTTATGGAGGGAAGAACTCAGAGCACTAATAACCAAAGAAGGATGAAACAAAGTAAATGAGCCCACAGCAGCAGGGAGGTACAATAAACAGTTAGCAGAGTTGAAATTGTTGGCAGGCAAGACAGGCCGATCGCAGAGCTAGTCTCAGGATTGGAGACACGGGAGCAGGGGAGCTAAGGTTTGGGGCATTTCTTAGTGGTGGTGAAGGGTGCTGAGTTTTGGAGACAATGAAGATGAAGCGCTTTCTGCTTTTCAGGGCAGTGGCTGATTTAATTGGGAGCAGGGTGCCTCTGGATGAGAGGTGGCCCCGAGGTTTGGGGTTTCTGGGCGTGCAGCCGGGTACATGGAGGGTTTTCCAGTTGGTGAGGATGAAATACAGTTTCCTAGACTCATCTCTTTGCTGGCTCTGGGCGCCTTCTCCTTTGTTATCAAATGACTTGATACCAGTTTTCAGTTGGGACCTCTGGATCCTGGCCTAGGTTCAAGAGTCTCATCCAAAGAGAAAGAGAATTTTTCCGAGTGGCTGAAACTCCCAGACCAGCAGCCATTTGAGGCGAGCGCTCTTGCTGCTCAAGCCAGTGGCAGCTCAGCTCCATTTTGCCTTCTGCATCCTCTCCGCAGAGGAAACCGGGTTAGAGTCCGGAACAGGCCCGGGACCCCGCATCTCACAGATGTCATAAATGACAGTAAGGGGACTAACGTGTTCAGGGTGTCACTGCACAGAGGTGGCAGGACGAAGAATGAGATCAGGGTTCTCTCTATGGCTAATCCAGTGTTTTTTCCACTCCACACCTCTACTTTCATGTTCCATTTAAAAGTTATTCAGGCCGAGACAAGAGAGACAGTTTAATTAGCAAGTTACCTCAGGACATTAGTGTGCACAACAGAAGAGCTAACTGGTGGCTCATCAGCTAATGGTACCTGTGGTTAAATTTGGGTATGTGTGTGTAAAAAGAGAGTGACATTAGAATACTCGCTGTGCACCAGGCGTCCTGCTCAGAGCGTTACACGTGTGATCGGATTAGATTCTCACAGCTCTATAAAGCCCTATTTCTATCCTATAGGTGGGAATACTGAAGCTTAGAGAAGTGACATGAGTTGTATAGAAAATGCAGCTGACACATTAGAGACTCATGCTAGTCTGATTCTAAGACCTATGCTCAGAATCACTATTGGATGATACCCCCCCGCCCCCGGCCCCCAGGGACCCTGCTCCAGGTGCACTTGGTTACTTTTGGAGTCAAAGTCTGCATTTCACTCGGTGACCAGGAGGTGAAGGTGGGGGGTTTAGGGGAGCATTGTGGATTCTCCCTTGGAGGCCACTTCTGTGCTGGGATGAGCATTTCTCTGAATGCCAGATGCGGGCTAATTTCTGGATGCTTGGTGTGTAATTACCTTTGTTATGCAAAGAGCCTGGGGTTTGGAGTCAGAAGACCTGGATATGTTCTCTTACTACTCAGCAAAGTTGGTTTACCTTCTATACCTTGTCTTCTGTGCTTATTAACCAGGAATAATAGCAATGCTTTTCAGTATTATTGTTGCAAGTAATCCTGGACATGAATGCGTTCTGAAAGCTATGCAAGGCTTAAGTATGTCACCTCCTACAACAGATATGGTGGCTCGACACCACGAGGTAATGCTACAATGTCTGCCATGCTGGGTCTGGCTGTTGGTGCTGGCCCCAGCCAGTGGAGGGCTATTGGGTTTGGCTGTGTGTCAAACTCTGAAACGGGGGCCCCAGTTTTAGATCCCATCTCCTTTGCATGGAAACGGTCCCTCCTCCTGGGGAATACTCCTACGTGTTCTATCTGAAACTTCCCCCAGTGGGCTGCTTTGTCCATGATTCCTCACCCCAAGCAGCGGAGTCTGAAGGACACTGTGCTGGTTTAATCCCTCCCCGTATGGGTGGTCAAGACGAGTCCACTGGTTTCTTCTCTAAGGAGATTGACATCTGAGGATTTCATAGCTAGCTGAGGACAGATCCTTGACGCCCTTCTTGTTATTGGTGTCATCTTCCCTCTCATCTTTACCAACCTTCCCCAATCTGAGTCAGCGTCAGGAGGTGAGCTGCTACCCTGGGGTGGGGGCAAGAGCCAACTTGCAGTGGGGAGACGTCCCCCTTCCTGGCTAAGACTCATTTGCTTTATAAACCCCAAAGCTAAGGCAGGTAGGGAAAGCATTTCCAGAGTGTCTTTTACTTCAAATCCTTAACTGTGTCCATGTCCACATGCAGAGTGGGAACAGTGGCCCATGGAGCCTCCCCACCTCCCTGCTCCCCTTTGCCTCTCTGTGAACCTACCATCTTCTTCCCTTCCTCCATAGTCACTCCCCAGTCGTGGAGTCCACTGAATTCTCTGCCCCATGTAATGAGTTGAGTTCAAACCTTTCCATGTATTTGTATTTTTAAAAGATGCACTAAAGGCTGGGCGCCTGTGGCTCAACGGGCTAAGGCGCCAGCCACGTACATCTGAGCTGGCGGGTTCGAATCTAGCCCGGGCCGCCAAACAACAATGATGACTGCAACCAAAAAACGGCCGGGCGTTGTGGTAGGTGCCTGTAGTCCGAGCTACTTGGGAGGCGGAGGCAGGAGACTCGCTTGAGCCCAGGAATTGGAGGTTGCTGTGAGCTGTGATGCCATGGCACTCTATCCAGGGTGACAGCTTGAGACTCTGTCTCAAAAAAATAAAAATTAAAAAAAAAATCCAAATAAATAAAAACAGAAAATTAGAACTGTTGGGGGATATAGGGAAAAGTTGGAACCCTTATTCGCTGTTGGTAAGATTGTAAAATGGGACCACTGCTGCAGAAAACAGCATGGCAGTTCCCCCAAAAATTGAAAATAGAACTACCATATGATTCAACCATCCCACTTCTGGGTATATACCCAAAATAATTGAAAGTAGGATTTCAAAATACCTGCACACTCACGTTCATAGCAGCACTATTCACAATAGCCAACAGGTAAAAGCATCTCACGGTGAATTATCCTGGTGTATCATTGGTGGGAATGTAAATTAGTGTACCCACTATGGAAAACAATATGGAGTTTCCTCAAAAACTAAAAGCAGAATTATCATATGACCCAGTAATCCCAGTGCTGGGTATATATCCAAAGTTTGGGAACTCAGTATATCAAAAAGATACAAGTATTCCCATGTTTATTTCAGCACTATTCACAATAGCCAAGATACAGAGTTTACCGAAGTGTCTATCAGTAGATAAAGAAAGTGTGGTACATATACAGAATGGAATATTGTATAGCTACAGAAAATAAAATCCCACCATTTGAAACAACATGAATGGAACTGGAGAACATTAAGTGAAATAGGCCAAGTTCAGAAAGCCAAATCTCACATGTCCTCACTTAAATGTGAGAGCTAAACATTATAAACAATTGGTCTCTTGGCTCGGCACCTGTGGCTCAAGCGGCTAAGGCGCCAGCCACGTACACCTGAGCTGGCGGGTTCGAATCCAGCCCGGGCCGCCAAACGACAATGATGGCTGCAACCAAAAAATGGCTGGGCGCTGTGGTGGGCGCCTGTAGTCCCAGCTACATGGGAGGCAGAGGCAGGAGACTTGCTTGAGCCCAAGAGTTGGAGGTTGCTATGAGCTGTTGCCACAGCACTCTACCCAGGGTGACAGCTTGAGGCTCTGTCTCAAATTTAAAAAAACAATTGGTCCCAAGGAGACAGAGAGTAGAATGATGGTTATCAGACACTGAGAAGGATAGTGGGGAGAGGGAGATAAAGCGGGAATGGTTAATGGATGCAAAAATATTGTTAGATAAAATTAAATATATTTAATAGCACAACAAAATTACTATGCTCAATAAAGTTAGGGTATACTTTAAAAATGACTAAAAGAAGCCATGCGCAGTGGCTCATGCCTGTAGTCCTAGCACTCTGGGAGGCTGAGGTAGATGGATAGCTTGAGCTCATGGGATCAAGACCAGCCTGAGCAAAAAGCAAGACCCCATCTCTACTAAAAACAGAAAAACTGAGGCAAGAGGATCGCTTGAGCCCAAGAGTTGGAGGTTGCCGTGAGCTATAATGCACTCTACCCAGGGTGACAGCTTGAGATCTGTCTCAAAAATAAATAAATAAATATAAATAAAACAGCTAAAAGAGTGGAATTGCACACTTCCTAACACAAAGAAATGTTAAATGCCTGGGGTGATAGATACCTAATTCCTCTGATTGGAATAATTTATATTATGTACCTATATCAAAACATCACATGTACCTTATAAAGATATACTATAATGTACCCATAAAAATTAAAAATAAAAAAAATTTTAACTCGGGTGGCACCTGTGGCTCAGTGAGTAGGGCGCCAGCCCCATATACTGAAGGTGGCAGGTTCAGCCTCGGCCGAACTGCAAAACAGAAAAATAGCCGGGGGTTGTGGCGGGCGCCTGTAGTCCCAGCTACTCGGGAGGCTGAGGCAAGAGAACCACCTAAGCCCAGGAGTTGGAGGTTGCTGTGAGCTGTGTGACGCCACAGCACTCTACTGAGGGCGATAAAGTGAGACTCTTGTCTTTACAAAAAAATATATATATATAAATGCCTGGGGTGATAGATACCTAATTCCTATATATAAATATAAATATATATATATATGCGTGTGTGTGTATATATATATTTTAACAAAGAAATAATAAAGAGGACTCATAAATATCAATGTGATTCCTCAAGTTTTCGGGTTCTAGGGTTCCTCTTAGCCCATCCCTCTCCAGCTGTAGAATTAAATCTACTCACTCAGTATTTCCGGCCTTACGTATGTTCGTTACACTTCCATCATCAGGCCAGCCTGGATTCAAATCCATAACAGCCTGTGTTCTGTCCCACTTTAACAGATTTTCCCCTTCTCCAAGCACCAGGCACGCTACTGTGAGACTAAACTGACTAACACTATTTACAACCTGACACTCCCTGGTCACGAATTAGCACTTCCCAGTCTACAGAATAAAACCTAAATTCTCAACTTGCTTTCTAAGACCCATATTAAACACCATACCCATTCAAAATTATTTTTCATTAGTTCAAAATAAAGATCCTCCACACTCCTCTGCTTAGGCTCCTACCAACCACTGGAACTGAGTCTTGCTCAGTCTTGCCTCTCTGCTCCTGTGTTCATGCTTATCATCTAGAAGGCTTTTCCCTACTCTCTGTATTAAGTGTAGTCTCACGTTGTTTATGAAGACTTTTGCTGACAGTCCGAGCTCTATTGATATCTTGTCTCAAAAGTGTGTACAACACGCCATGGGGGTGGTAGCTTGAGGCTCTGTCTCAAAAAAAGAAGTTGCACAACATTTGAAAATAATCATAATAAAAAATCCAAAGAACATTTTTTAAACATCTGCCTTTATCTGTGCCATATAACCTTGTCTTGTGTTCTTCCTCTTCCGCATGCCACACTCCCGTCTCCCCAGGACACTTCTACGTGTGTAACTACCTGTGTTCGTCTGCCTCCAGTAATTGTGAACATCACATGAGAGCTCAATAAATAGATGTTGGTTGATTGACAGATTTATTGTGTCACCAAAAACAGTGATGTTCAAACCAATGAGAGGAAAGTTTCGGCTTTGTAACCAAATTTGACCTCCATGGATCATGATTCACTCAGATCATTGCTGAGGTTGCCCCACCATTCGTGAACATTGAATGGGAGCAAGGGGCACTCAACCCTGGTTTCCTGACTTTCCCTTTATGATTTTCTCTCCTTAACATGTTGTTTCCCTCAATATGACTTTTCTCTCCTAACATGTTGACCTCTTACCTCCCAAACATGCTTCCTAAAGTGAGACTAAAATACAATAGATGAGTAGTTAATTACTACCTAACAATGCTTAAAGGCTTAGTGGTTTTATCAGTACAAAAAAGTGTAGTTTCTTATAGTGGATTCTACTATGTGCATTCCTTTATAGTATTATAGATTTTATTTATTCTTAAGTCTTTTTCCTGTCCACATGTAGGGTTTTCAACAAGATTTGAACACTATAAAGTTGGAACTTTTTTAGCTATTGCTTTTATATTTCTTTTTTTTGAGACAGAGCCTCAAGCTGTCACCCTGGATAGGGTGCCGTGGCATCTCAGCTCACAGCAACCTCCAATTCCTGGGCTCAAGTGAGTCTCCTGCTTCTGCCTCCCAAGTAGCTGGGACTACAGGCGCCCGCCACAATGCCCAGCCATTTTTTTTTGGTTGCAGATGTCATTGTTGTTTGGCAGGTCCAGGCTGGATTCAAACCCGCCAGTTCAGGGGTATGTGGCTGGCGCCTTAGCCCCGTGAGCCACAGGCGCCGAGCCATGCTTTTATATTTCTTAGCACTTCATCATTTTTTTTTCTGCTCATGTTGATGCTTTTGCAAATAAAAAGAAAGTGCTAAAATACCTAAGACCATTAGTTTTCTAAGGACCCGTAGTAGAACACATAGTTTATCCTAAGATGCAACTTTGGTTCTTGGTCATTCTCTATTCGCATTCTCTCTCTCTCTCTCCCTCTCCCCATTCTTCCTCTCTTTCCCTTCCCTCTCCCCATTCTTCCTCTCTTTCCCTTCCTCTTTTTTCTTTCTCTTTTTTTCTGAAATCTTAATTACAGCTTATCACTACCTCTTCTCACTGTTCATTTATCACATAGCAACTGTTTCTATTCGTTGGGTTGGGTCTTATTTCTTGCTTTTACTTAATTCAAACCAGATTCATTTTTTAATTTGCTCCAAATGTCTACATCAAAGTGGAAAATGATAGCAAATATGGTGCAGCTAAAATTATATTCAGATAGCACTAATATATGAGATGTATGTAAGTGTATTGATAACTAAGATAAATACAGCTTGTGTCCTCACTTACAAAATCTAGTTGATTAACTTGGAAAAGTTGTCCCCAGCTACTATGCAACTTTTACAGATAGCAACATGTTCACATATATACTCCTTCATTTATTTGACAAACTTATATTTGTATTGCTTTGTGGAGTCTATATTTTTATACAGCAAATACAATTTTTTACAAAACACTAGCTGTACCAGGTTTATACTTGTGCTGGAAGAGCAGGGGTCATCAAGGTTATACCAAATCGCTTGATGATGGATTATCCTAGACAGCATTTCCCAAAATCTTTATACAGTATGTCACAGGCAGGTCAAAGATCATGTCGCTTTTTGGCAGGGCCCTCTTTCTATAGATGCTCATTTCTTACTCTGTATGTACCAAAAGAAGGCAGGAGGGTTTACAGAGGTTTAGTATAAAGTTTAATAAAAGGCACGAAAAGTCACAATACAAAGTAAAATAAACCTGCATTGTTATGACTACTGTTCTCACACACACATACACACACGTCATACGGATGAAAAATGTTCTCACATAGTAATGAGAAAGTCTCTTGAATGTTATCGCAATCAGGTTGATGAAAATATCTCCGATTGTATCTGAAGCCTGCACACTGTACCCCATGATTGAATTATTGTACACAGCTATGATTCAATAAAAA
>CAUYRH010018051.1:0-48534 GCA_963574655.1 Perodicticus potto
GAGCCACAGGCTCCGCCCTGCCATGTTCATTCTTTCCCCAGGATTTGTTTCCGAGTCCAAGGTTCTTTAGTCCTTGAACATATTACCTCTCATAGAAGAAGACGAGGGCTTTCAAAATACACACTTTTGAAGTTACACACAGGAAGGTGTAAAATGTATGCACAGAAATCAAAGAACAGTAACAATGGACACTCAGGCCTACCACCCTCAGAAGCCTTTGTGGGGACCCTCTCGCGTCACAATGAGGACTTGGTGAGGTAGTTTATTAAGATGCTTGATGTATTTTTGTGTATTGGTGTGGTAAAATATAACAGGAAGTTTACCATTTTAACCATTTCTTTACTCACTCATTTACACATTTTTATTTGGAAATGTTTGTATCAGTACAGTGAAAATACATTTTAGACACTGGATGTCAGCAGCTTAGATATCATTAGCTTATTATAAAAGAGAGAAGTGGAAATTATTTATATGATGGAAGATTTCAGAACTTCAGTGATGGGCAGCTTCATGCCGATTCCATTTCAATAGTGATTTACTTCAGTCCACATACTTTCCAAGGATGTCCACCATCTTTAAATAAGAAATAATCCTTGTCATCTAGAACCACTTTGATGCCACCAGGTTCTGGGAGAATTTAATCTCCAGTTTTCACACTATCTGGTTGAATCACTCCACCCTTTTCCTTAGAGCCTGATCCAACACCACCAGTATCACTTGCAATACTTTTACTTGAGATTTTTTGAAACATAATGCTGCCTTTGGTTACAGTTTTGGCTGCACACCTTTCAACTGATACTTGGTCAAAAAGCAGAAGAAACCTTCTAAATGCTTGTCATCACTCCCATCGCCACAGCTCTTACTCTGCTCTCCTGCCCCCATTTTAACCATTTTTAAGTGCACATTGCAGTGACATTACTATTTCCAAAAGATGTTATTGAGTGGTTAGGACTAATATTTCCAAAACCTTTTCACCATCCACAACTGCAACTCTGTACCTGTTAGGCAACACCTCTCCTCTCCTCTGCCTTGAACCAAGGGCAACTACCACCCTACTGTCTCTTTGAATTCCACTACTCTGGGTACCCCACGTAAGTGGAACCATATAGTATTTGTCCTTTTGTGGCTGGTTCATTTCACTTAGCAAAATGTTTTTAAGAGTCATCTGTTGTAGGATCTACAAGAACTTCATTCTTTTTTTAGGGCTGAATTGTGTTCCTTTGCAAGCATACACCTCAGTTTGTTTAGCCAGTCATCTGTGGGCTTGCTCCCACCATTCGGCTACTGTGAACATTGGAGTATCTGTCATGTTGGTGGAAGTATAAAGTTGGTATTGTAGAATGTGGAAGAAAAAATAAGAGTTGGGATACAGCATGCTATATAGTGTCAACTCAAATGTAGGAGTTTAGAATTGAAACTTAGGGAATGAGTGAGGAGGTAGGTACCACTGATGGCTTTGTTGTTGTCATGATGGTGCTTTTAAGATTGGTCAGGAAAGTGAGAAGCATAAAGGACCAAGGACATTCGAGGTGGGGTGGCAATGTGAGATGAATGGATCCTAGAGACCAGTTAGCAGTTCATGCAATAGTCCAGGCGAGAGATGGGAAGGGAAATAGAACGGTAAAGAAAGGTCAGATGTGCAGGAAATAAAGGAGTCAAAATGCTTCAATGTTTTAAGGCTGTCTTTCTTACTCTTTCACTTCCACCATGCCCACACTGATGCCCTTGAGAGAGATGTTATCAAGTCTATCTAGTTTTGAACTTGGCTCTCTTTCATAGGCTTCCAGCTTTCAAGACACTTTCAAATATACATGAGTTTTAGAGCAAAAAGATGAATAGACCAGAAGTCAATTGCACTGAGGCTGACTTCAGCAGGTGTGCAATAATGCCTCCTCTAATCAAGAAGCTGTCACTTCTAATGTTATGTCTTCGGAAGGTCCACCACTTACTGAAGAGGTGCTTCCCAGACAGTAAGTGACTTAATGACTGCTATGGATATGATAAATGATCTGAAATAGGAACTCTTTCCTTTGGAAACCACTCCACCATACTTGCTGGACTGAAGAGAAAAAAAAAATCAATGGTTCAAATTTATCTTGACAAAGAAACCTTTATCAATATGTTCATTCTTTCATGCAAATATTGTGCACCACTGAATATGCCTGGCACTGTACTTGACGATAGGCCATGGCATCCAAGAAGCGATCCAGTCAAAGAATTAGGGAGATTACAAAGCAATCTACAGAGTCAATGCAATTCTTATCAAAATACCAACATCCTTTTTGCACAGAATTAGAAAAAACAATCCTAAAATTCATAATGGAACAATAACAAAAAGCCCTAATAGCAAAAGCAATCTTAAACAAGAAGAACGAAGCTGAAAGCATCACATTATTTGACTTCAAATTATACAAGGCAACAGTAACTCAAACAGTATGGTACTAGCATAAAAATAGATGCACAGATCAACAGAACATAATAGAGAACCAAGAAATAAAGCCAAACATCTGCAGCCGACAGATCTTTGATAAAATAACAAAAACCCTATTCAATAAATGTTGCTGGGGAAACCAGATGGACACCTGCACAGAATGAAACTGTACACAAAAATTGCTCAAAATGGATCAGAGACTTAGATGTAAGATCTGAAGCCATGGACCCCATCTCTCACTGTATACAAAATTGCTCAAGATGGATCAGAGACTTAGATGTAAGATCTGAAGCCATGGACCCTCTCTCTCACTGTACACAAAATCGCTCAAGATGGGTCAGAGACTTAGATGTAAGATCTGAAGCCACGAACCCCATCTCTCACTGTACACAAAATCGCTCAAGATGGGTCAGAGACTTAGATGTAAGATCTGAAGCCATAATAGTCCTGGAAGAAAACCTAGGAAAAACTCTTCTGGACATTGGCTTAGGCAAAGATTTCATGACCAAGACCTCAGAAGCAAACTCAACAAAATCAGTAATAGGCAAATGGGACCTTATTAAACTAAAAATCTTCACAGCAAAATAATCAACAGAGTGACAGACAACCTATAGAATGGGAGAAAATACTTGCAAACTCTCCATCTGTCAAAGGACCAATATCCAGAATCTACAAGGAACTCATACAACCTCAACAACAAAAAACAAGTAACTTCATTAAAAAAGTGGGCAACGGAGATGGACATTTTTTCAAAAGAAATATAAATGGCACCAAATATATGAAAAAACACTCAACATTACTAACCATCGCAGAAATGCAAATTAAGACTACAATAAGATGCCATCTTATCCCCAGTCAGAATGGCCATTATAAAAATGTAGAAGAACAAACGAAACAAACGAACAAAAAAAGAATAACAAATGTTGGAAAGGATGTAGAGAAAAGGAAATGTTTATACACTATTGGTGGGAATTAGTACAACCTCTATGGAAAACAGTATGGAGATTTCTCAAGGAACTAAAAATAGAACTACCATTCAAACCAGCAATACCACACTGGGTATCTACCCAAAGGCAAAGAAGTCATTATGTCAAAAAAGATACCTGCACTTGTATGTTTATCACAGCACTATCTGCAATAGCAAAGATAGGAAATCTGAGTGTCCACCAGCCCATGACCAGATAAAACGTGGCACACAGCCACACTACGGAGACTACTCAGCCCTACGAATGACTGACCTATGTGCTGCAGCAACGTGGATGCAACTGGAGGCCATTATCTAGCTCAGAAACACAAAGTAAATAGTAGGTACCTGCGGATATAGAGTGGAATAACAGGCATGGAAGGGGGTGACGGTGAGATTGTACATACTGCGTAGTTCTACTAAGAACTCCGACTTCGCCACTATGCAGTATATCCATGTGACACAGCTGCACTTGTATGCCCTAAATATACTACATACATGCATAAAAAAATCAAATCTGTAAAAATTACATCATGACATTTCTATTAAAAAATGTTTTGAGTGCATATTACAGAGAAAGTTGATCCACAAAATCTGACATTTGCGCTCTGATATGTTAGGTAAAGCCAAGTTAAGGTCTGAGCAAAGAGCACTTAAACCAGTGTTTTCAACTTTTTTTATGTCATGGCACACTTGAACCTATAATTCAACTTCTGCAGCACACTGAAATTATGTTAATCATGAAAAAAGAATAAATAAAGGAATATACTTACGGCGCTTTGAACTTTTGAAAATAATTTAATTAACAATCTTTAAAAATGTTTGCAGCACCCCTAAGAGTCTGTCACGGCACATGGGGTGAAAATCACTGACTTAAGCAGTGCTGCAGCAGGGACAGAGTCAGAGTCGCTGACACCTCGTTGGATTTGAGACTGGAAAAGTGAGTGGGGAAGAGTCAGTCCGTGCAAGGCTTCAGACCCTGTGTGAAGAACTGAGGCCTTTATACTGAGAACAATGGAAGCCCAAATCACATTTGAATCGCAGGAGCCACAAGATTCGATCTGCATTTCTCACAAGATCCACAAGCCACAGTGTAAGGGAATGGGAGGGCCTGGGTGGGAATGTGGGAGCGGCAGTCAGGAGGCATCCGGACAGCTGGGCAGCCGAGGCAGGGCAGGCACAGCATCGGGGAGTGTGAATGGCACTCTGGGCAATGAAGGGTGATGGAGAGTGCTGTGAGCCTCCCGGGTTTCCCGCTTGTACAACAGGATAACTAGAATATCTCTATGAATAAGCTACTTTTATTCATAGTCACTCCTTTGTAAGGTTTATTCTTAGCTTTGTCCTCTTGTTATTAAGTTAAATGCCCTTTAGTTTCCCTGCAATTTTGTGGTTTTAAACACAGGTGGAAGGTGTCCTGGGGCCGGCAGCAATGAACGATGGCTGAGGTAGGACAAGCCGAAGCCCTTTGGAGCTGCTCTTTCTGTCCCCATCCCTTTCCTGAGTGGAACACGTGTGTGCACACGTGTATGTGTGTGTGTGCTGACTACACATCAGCTCCACTTGCCACCATTCCTTAAACAGCTAAAAAACCGTTTGTCACAGAAGACTATTAGTGGGAACGTGATTCTACATGCACCAGTGGCCTGCCACAAAATGTTTTATAAAAAATGGAATAATCCAGTTTTACTTCATGAGTAAATATCCACTAAAATACAAGGTTGCCTCTATGGCAATCCACGGGAGACACTTCTATACCGGTTAGAAAAAGATAAAAAAAGATAAAAAAAAAAAAACCAGCATTAATGGAAGGTATGTTGGTTAGAAGCAATTTTGGATTCACAGCCCAAACTTCATGTCTTTTTTTTTTTTTTTTGAGACAAGAGTCTCACTCTGTCACCCTAGATCCATCGGCCTCAGCTTCCCTGAGTGCTAGGATTACAGGCGTGAGCCATCCATGTCGAATTTTTAAAAAGTTGCTCCAGCTAATGCTGACTTAATACAGCAATTGATGTGCTAGTCAAAAGGTGATATATTTACTTACTTTTTTATTTATTTGTAGAGACAGAGTCCCACTTTATCGCCCTCGGTAGAGTGCCGTGGCATCACACAGCTCACAGCAACCTCCAACTCCTGGGCTTAGGCAATCCTCTTGCCTCAACCTCCTGAGCAGCCAGGACCACAGGTGCCCGCCACAATGCCCGGCTACTTTTCCGCTTTGCAGTTCAGCCAAGGCCGGGCATGGGGGCCTTGGTATATGGCTCTTCGGTATATGGGGCCAGCGCCCCGCTCGATGAGCCACAGGTGCCGCCCTCAAAAGGTGATATAACGAGAGATGGATTATAGTGATTGTTTAAAAAAAAAATGGGCTGAGTAATACTTGAAGGTGCATGACCTAACTCACTGTGCCCAAGGAGAAAGAACATGACAGCATTGTGAAATTTAAAAGGAATATACAAGGTCTGACAATTAAGTTCACAAACTCATCCTAGAAAAAAAATGCTCCATACTTCATTGCTGAACATCACTATGTTCATCTTGGAAGCCCTCCCCTTGGGAAGCCATGCCCTGATGCCAGCGCCAAGACCACCCTTCAAAGCAATTTTGGAACTCCTTTTCTGGAATGGCCATAAAAGCGGTTGTCATATTACCCTTGATGCCCTGAATGTCATCAAAATGTCTTCTTTTCAATATTTACCTTCAGGTAAAAAAAAAAAAAAAAAAGTCATTTGGGGCTGGATCAGGTGAGTACGGAGCATGTTCCATTACAGTTATTTGTCTACTAAGATCTCCTTTATACACGGTGGCTTGTGAGCTGGTTCATTGTTGTGAGGCGAGAGGCAAGATTTTCCGTTAAAATCGCCATTTCTCTATGTTTTCTTTGTCTGCTATGCTTCTCACAGGCAGCTGTTGCTTTTTTTTTTTTTTTTTGCAGTTTTTGGCTGGGGCTGGGTTTGAACCTGCCATCTCCGGCATATGGGGCCTTTGCCCTACTCCTTTGAGCCACAGGCACCACCCCAGCTGTTGCTTTGGACACAAAATTTACTGTTTTTTTGAGTTCTGCTCGTTCCTGGCTGCCGTGACCTTTCTTCATCAGTGACACTTTCTCTCCCCTCAGAAAACCTTTTCATCCATTTGCACACTGCTGTTTTCTTTCTTTTCTTGTGGGTTTTTTTTTGGCTGGGGCTGGGTTTGAACTCGCCACCTCCGGCATATGGGGCCGGCGCCCTACTCACTGAGCCACAGGCGCCGCCCAACACTGCTGTTTTCTTCGTTCCCTTATCTCCATGCACATGGACGAACATCTCCCTGATTTTACTTCGACTCTCGCCAAGTTTTACAAGAAATTTTGAATGTTTGTTCGTTGCTGTATTTCAAGCTCCCACATTCTCGTGACAGCACACAAAAACATGCAACAATAATGAACGCCACTCAGCCAGACAGCACTGAATGTCCACACAGACACAGCTGAGACACTGATGCACCATGTTTATGAAACCTCACCCAGCTGTTTGTACAGTGCTGCCAGAGTAAGAGCATGGTGGAAAGTTGGTGAACGTAATGGTCAGCCCTTATAGACCAGATAGGAATCAGAAATTCCTTGGGGGAGAAGTGAAAAACGAACTCCCCAATCATCAGAGCTGCCCTCCTTTCTCACGAGTCTGTCTGTGACCCCTACCCTGAGGACGGAGGATGTACCTACTCACTACCCAAGCTGAGCCCCATCCTGCAGCACTGGGTGGAAAGCGGGGAGCGTATTACTAGAAGCAAAGCCATTCTTGAACTCAGCAATTCATTCCAAGATGTAGATTTTATTTTTTTGAGACAGAGTCTGACTCTGTGGCCCTGGGTAGAGTGCAGAGGCATCATCACAGCTCACAGCAAAACCAAACTCTTAGTCTCCAGAGTAGCTGGGACTACAGGCGCCCACCAGCACACCCTGGTAGTTTTTCTCTTTTTAGTAGAGACGGGTCTTACTCTTGCTCAGGCTGGTCTCGCACTCCTGAGCTCAAGCAATCCACATACCTTGACTTCCCAGAGTGCAGGCATTACAGAAATGGGTCACTGCACCCAGCCAAAATATGTAGACTTTTTAAAGGTTTGGTAAAACCGTAACTTGGGTTTCTCCTGATCCTTTTGTGATTAGCATGGAACAGCAAGTTACCAATTAGTGGGACCATAATGCTTTTAGATTTGTAATTCGTTTTTCTGCTTTTCAAGAGCACCTTTATTTTTTTTTTCTCATCGACCCTAGACCCCAATCATAGGGCAAATTGTGAAGCCAAGTTTTCTTTTTGCAAAGGTGAATAGCTATCTGATGTGGAATTCCTCTGTCTCCGAAAATGTATCAAGTGGGATCTATTTCATATTCTTAGTAGTAATGGCTGAACAAAACACCCCAGGGATTACCCAGGAGTTTACCAAGTGCAGGCCAGTTTTATACATTCGTGCGATCCAGCTCTCAAACTGCCGGATAGAGAATGTTAGACAGCGACTAATCTCTAAATCTCAGTTTTCAAGCTGTTGATGCTGTAAGCAGGAATCATGACTTGAGTCTATGGAACAGAACCTGGTAAAGGATCTGGGAGGCCACACCCTCGATTCTGTGACTTCATGCAGGGCACCAACTTGCCTGCAGACACCCTTCCCCCTTGTTACTGGCATTGAGGAAACAGGTTGCCAGGAGTCCTACAAGCATAAGGGAATGAATCCTGCCACCAACCTGAGGGGGCCTGGACTTGGAGCCTTCCCCAGTCAAGTCCCAACCCCGGCTGACTCAGACTCATAGCAGACCCAGCAAAACCAGGCCGGGGCTCCTGACCCCCAAAACCTGTGAGATGGTAAATGCACAGTTTCTGTTGGCTGCTAATTTTGTGGTAATCTGTCATACAGCAATAAAGGACAGATAATAGATTTTGGAACTAGCAGTGAGGCACAGTCGTCACCGGCTCCTAAGGGTGTGGGAGTGGCTTTGGAACCCAAAGTGGGAAGAAGCTGAAGAATTCTGAGGGGCACAGAAAGAAGGAAAAGAAAGTTGGAAATATATAGCTTGCTTGATAATGTCTGGTTTTATAAAAATGGAAGGGCACTCATTGCTGAGGCTAGAGAAGCATGGAAACATCTTTGGCTTATTAGTAAGAAACAGCTAACACAGTACAATTGGGTGGACGGAAATCAAGCAGACCCTGGGCCAGGCATCCCCAGGACGTTATTTACATTTTCGTGTGAAGTGTTAACTTCGCTGAACATAGTTTAGACTGGCCACAAACAGTTTGGTTCCTAAAATGATGCTTTGTTTCCTAAAATGAACTTAGTATTGCGATTAAAGTACAAGCTAGTACTACTTTAGAGAAAAATGACAAGAATTTGATTCCCCCAGTAAGACCAAGATATGTGGTCAAATCTAACAACTTTCTGAAAGAAAGTTTTGTTTTTTGTTTTAAAGCAAAGCTTTCTGGAAGGCTAAGGAGAGACTTGTTAAAGGACATAGAATTATAGCTGAACAGATTCCAGTGGTCTATATACCACTGTGGGATAACCACCGTTAACAGCTTATAGTTTCAAATAACCAGAAGGAGAATATTTAACCTTTCCCAACCAAAAAAAGAAAAATGAGATAATGAATATGCTCATTACTCTGATCCTATCACTATACTGTATGGATCTAAATGTACTACGTGCCCCATAAACACGTACAATTATTACGGATCCATTAAAAAGTTTGTTTAAAAAAGGACCTTAGATGAAGTATGATATCATGGGAAATACAGCAAGTGCAGGCATCAGGTAGGCAGTGGGTGACAAAGTCTCAGTCCCTGGCATGGGAGGAGGTTGACATGAATGAGCAGGTGGGACAGGCTGCTCTGGGCTTTGTACATCTTTCGATTTGTTCAGCTACAGAGCTGATGTCTGATAGAGAGCTGTCTCTTTGGTAGAGAAAAAGCACCTGGAAACACTGCGTTTCATGGAGAGTCTTTTTTCTTACATAAAAAGAGTAAAACTTCGAAAATGAGATTCTACGATATACTCTTTATAAAGCCAACCAAACATGTGTATATAAATATTTGATTCCCATCTTCAATCTCATGAAGGGCCCGTATGCTGCACACTGTTTACACTATTTTTTTTTTAATCTGGTAAAGATAGGATATCTCTACATTGCAGATGAATGAGGCTTTTGATGTCATGCAAATGTTACCTCTGGGCTAAACACACACAATCCAGAAATTACGAAACATAGAAACTTAAAGCTTTCAGTGCATTTGCCATTTTTATTTTGCTATGCAGAAACATACATTCACCATGGGCTGTGATGCAGGTGATGGTGTAATGGAGAATATATCTTTTTGGAAGGCTATTTATAACTAAACACTAGATAGTTTTAATTACAGTGGTAATTCTGTACAGTTTAAGGCTTGGCTCTGAACTAGGTTTGTAAATATGAACCAGATTTGGAAATAAAACACTTTCTTTGTTTTCAAGTGAAAGAAGAAAAATCAATTTAAAAAACACAAGGACAAAGAAATGGAAGAAAGAAAACAAAGCAGCAGAAAGAAACCCAACAGGTTCTCCGGGAGGGAAATGTCATAATATTGGAAACTTTAACAAAAATACAGGGTTTTTTTCTTCCCCGAATAATGACAATTTACATATTTAGACTTGTTAGAGATCTCTGGAAAGCTTTTCGGACTGAATGCAGATCAAAGCGGACACTGGGAAAGAGGCACATTAATAAGCTAAAATCAGGACTACCTCGTAATGAATTAAATCAGATACACAAAGCGAGAGTGTACGCGTTAAATATTTCCGGAGGGTCAGAGAGTCTTTACCGTTCATGGGTGAGAGTAATAAAACCAGATGAAACAAGTCAAGATTCATGTTGTTCACTGAATAAAGTCGGTTACTGGCACATCTAATCTGGGATACAGCCGACACACCAGACCTAGACAGCTTCTAGTATTGTACGGTAATCTTCATTTATCTGTAAACAAAAGATCTGTCATCTAAGAAACTGCGATTTTGTGTAACTTTGATAATAAACTATGAAAGGCATGAATTGTGTATGTGTTACATGAGATCACGGTTTATATTGTCGGTTATGAGCGTGCGGGGATAGCTGAGAACGGAGACATTTTGTGAAAATTAAAAATGCTGCTCTTTGTCATTTTATTGTTGCTTCATGCAGTATCAGTTTAGTGATGCTGATTCGGATTGCTTTATTATGGGAAGATCTCTCTGCCAGTGTCTTTATTAATGGTCAAGGTCAATTCTTCTGGATTGGAATTTCCCACAGACAGATACAAGTCAGTTGGGTTAGAAGAGGGAACTCCACATCGGCTCGGGGTTTCCGAATGGTTTGCATGACCGGATTCGTGTGCAAGCTAAGTTATTCCTGCAGAAAAGAGATTCGATTCGTTACCTATTTGAAAACATTGCAAAGTTTTTCTCAGATCAAGGTCACAAAAAAAAACTATCTTGGAGGTTTAGAATGCTTTTTGCCAAGATACCATATTTAAGCAATTACAATATCACCCAAGTGGCCTAGGTTCACTTTTTTTTTTTTTTTGGCTTTCGATCTTCCAAAACATATTATAATTTGAATATAGAGTGACTTTTATATATAATTTTTAACATATGCCACTCATCGACCTATGTTTCTTAAACCAGTGTTAGAGAAGTTATTAAGTCTCATAAATGTCTTATCCCATCAGCAAATGTGCAAGTAGCTCAACTGTTGCATTCAGCATTCAAAGCTTCTCAGGAACCCTTACAGCCCACGGGTTCTTGCATAGCAAGGTGGTATGCATGACAGTCATGCACATACAGGCCAAATGCCCCTGGGAAGGCAGGCGTTTCCCGGAGGAACACGAGACTGCACTTTTGCCTCCTCCTCAGACACAATGTGATAGTAGGGAGAAAAATCACCCCCAAGAATGCAGGAAACATGAGACATCCGAAAAGAAAGACGTGCTCAGGCTTCAGAAATTAAAATACAAAACAAAACACAAAGCATAAACCAGCTATCACCAAACACAGCTGAAGAGAAAGCTTACAGTGGGCAACACTGCCATCAAACAAGGGGGAGGTCTATTTCTCTGGTTTTTGGAGCACACAAATCGAACCTCTCAGAACAAAGGTGCCTCAGTTCTGATCAGGCCGCATGGCAAGCGAAATTAAATTTGACATTTGGACAATGAAAAGAACACAGCACGTGGATTAGGAGGGAAGACCCGTGAGACCACCCAAGCCAAGACTCTGCTTTTCCTTTGTCCTCTAACTGGCAGCAGGTGCAAAAGCCCCACAAGCATGGAACCTCCAAATGTGAGACAAACGGGCACCCGCAGGCCAATTCTCCTCCCTCTTAGTAACCAGCTCTACAGATGCCAGTGAGAGGAAAAAGGGGTGTGGGATTAGGTGAAGGATGGGAAAAAACCGCTCCATGCCACATGCCAGCCTGGGAAGCCTAGAGAATCGGTACCTCCTCTTACCTCGGTCAATCCTCTCCATCTTCGGGCGTGATCTCTGTCTCTTTATGGACCACTACTTTGGTCACTGACATGTCAGGGTGCTGCTCTTTGGCCTCTTTAATTGCCTGAGCCAGCGCCTATCCCCAGGAAATCACAGAAGGGCGGGAACAGAGAGGAGGAACATGCATGATCAGTAGCAAGGTGGAGACTGACGGGCTAATCTACACCCACAATTTACAAAGGAGGGACAGTGATCACAGGAGGGATTATGATCATGATCATGTCTCGGAAAGTTAATTCAGAATTTTTTTTAGAATACGTGCTGGACTAGAAGAATTGCATTGGGGATCAGAGGGCCAATAGGTTTTTCCTTATCTGTCTGCCTGGGTATCTATTGTCTCATACATACTACCTGGTCATGGTCAATGTCTGCATCTCCCGTGATGACTATTCGCTTTTCAATTCTTGTCTCAGAAATGCCTCCTTTTACAGTCTGGAAGAAACAAAGGAAAGTTTGATGAACTTACAGGGAGAAACAATCACGGTCTGATTGGGGTAAGTGGAAGAAAACGGTGGCAGCATGTAAAGTAACATCACTCATTCTTCAAGAACGGGAAGTAGAATTCTACAGTGGTTATTTAGTATTTCAACTTCAGAAGTTGAGTCCTCTGAGATTGGATGGCGAGTGCTACAGAAGGCATTAAGCACAGGCAATGAGCAGGTTACATTCCTAAGGCCAGGCACAGTGGGTCACGCCTGCAATCCCAGTACTCTGGGAGACCAAGGTGGGTGGATTGCTTGAGCTCACGAGTTCGAGACCAGCCTGAGCAAGAGCCAGATCCTGTCTCTACTAAAAATAGAAAAACTAGCCAAGCATGTGGTGGGCACCTGTAGTCCCAGCTACTCAGGAGGCTGAGGCAAGAGGATCTCTTGAGCCCAAGGGTTTGAGGTTGTTGTGAGGTATGACATTACAGCACTCTGCTGAGGGTGACAAAATAAAACTCTGTCTCAAGAAAAAAAAAAAAAGAATGTTATGCTCCTAAAGAGAAACTCCCGCACAGGGAGGACAAGTCAAATTATCATCAACTGGGAAGCTGCAGCCTTCCTGGCATCCTGAGGGTGGAGTCACCGTGTGCCCGTGCAGCTCACCCCGCAGGCTCTGAAAGGCGCCTCTCTCCAGCACTGCAGGGTCCCTGCTGGCTTCCCAGTCCACTTACTTTGGTGATGTGCGTGGTGGTGGTGGTGCTGGTGGTTTCCGAAGTGATCGTCTGCGCGCTCATCAGCACACCCGGCTCCAGATCAGTGCCAGGATCGACCTGAGCAGGCAGGGACAGACACCTCACCCAGTGTTTACCCTTCCCGGGCCACTCGAGGCATTCCCATGATTTCATCATCAACCATGGTCACTGCGCTGTTCAGAGTCTGGGAGCTGCTACCACGAGTGACAGCTGAGTGCAACCGGAGTTCACTGTTACTTAAAACCCTAGGACTTTAGAAATGTGAGCAGATGGCTGAGTATTCCCCCTGCTCTGTGGCTAGGGCAATAGGTTTCTGAGCCTTTTTTCCTATATCTCGAGATATATGAATACTGCTGCCCCGCGATCAGTAATAAAATTACAATTCTTGGATCGCTCTTGATAAAGACAGTCAGGCTGCTGGATCCTGTAAGCCTCATGAATTAAGTATCATGCGGTTATATATAGATGCCTTAAGCCATAAAAAGGGATAAGACAGAGTGCCAGGGCTGCTGGTCTTCACAGACTGTCTTACCTGGGATGATTCGTATGTGATGGTTTTTGTTTCAGTGTGAACGACTGGCACCTCCTTGGTAGAAATTTCTAGCTTTACTCCTCCTGGGGAAATACTACCAAAACTTATGGTTTCTGTCTTCACAGTTGATGACTGGGCCAATGGGAAGAAAGTACAGTGGTGGTTATAGTTGGTGCAAACACAGTTTTGTTTTTTATCCCCCTTTCCTTTTTGGTGGGTACAAGCACAGGTCAGTATGAAATAAATGTTTATGTGAGAAGTTGGAGAACCAGGCAGATGACATATATGTAGTATGTGGCAGTCTACCGAGACTCCATAACTTCTTTTATATGGACTGCTTTGAGTAAAGAAAAACATTTTGAAGAAAACCATAATTAACAAAAGCTACAAATAACAACTTCTTAGAAGAAACAAGCAATAAGATAATAAACCTCCCCAAACATTTTAGAGATCTCAATAAAAGAATAATGAATAGAGGGAGCTGGTACTTAGCAAGCTTAGTTTTTCATCCTTCTGGATAAATACATCGATCAGAAATAAATTCATCAAATTTTGTAGTATCTCTGCCGACCATGCATTCCCCAGGGTTACTGTCAATTACAATAATTTCAATTAGGATAGACCCCATTTCCTAGAGCTATGTATTATTAATAATCAGGAGATTTGTCTGCATGTGACCCCAAAGCTGGAAACCAGCAGAGACCCCTAACTGCCACCCTGGAAGGAAGAGGAGAAATGAAGTGAACCTTAGCTCCCCCTTTCTGCTGATCTCAACTTCCAGACATCCTATCTCAGAGCTAAAAGTAACATTAACTAGTGGTTACCTCAAAATGAGCTTTCTGTTCCACAGGCTCAGCAACGTGGACGGCTATGCTCTGTCCCTCCTGCCGCTCGCGTGACGCAGTGGCCGACTCCTCCTGTCCCGGAGCAGCTTTCTTGGCCTCCTCCCCCTCTTCCTCCTTAGGCTCCTCAGTTAGAGACGAGCCCTCCTTCCCTCTGACGCTGGAAGCATCCCCGGGCTGTGCTGCGGCCTCCGCCTCGTCCCCAGCCACGCAGGAAGCATCCCCGCTGGCGTGTACCTCCATCACCCGCCTCTCCTCCACCAGCACGGCCTCCTGCACCAGCTTCTCAGCGCCCGGCGGCTCGGGGTGCGAGGCGGGCTTCGGCTCTATTCCACCGGGCTCCGTTTTGGTTTCCACTTTCTGCATGGGGAGAGACTATGGCGTCAGTGTGACTAGCCATAAATCAAAGGTTGAAAAATAACTAAGGCCGTCGTTTGACAAGCCAGTATCAAGCCAGTATCAAGCCAGTATACAAGCCAGTATCAAGCCAGTATCAAGTGCTTATAACCAGAAATGCCGATGGAAAAACATAAATTAGCTTTTGTTCCTCCCACCAGCACTTTTGCTGCCCGCCCAGATACACACACCAGAACCCTGTTGCAAAAGAAACAGAATGCGGTAAAAAAATGCAATTAAAAAAATGAAAGCATCGTAGCACATTCACATTATGTTTGGTCATTTTCTTAGACCCAAGTGGTGAGATAAAATGCTTTTAACAATTAAATGCTATTAAAATTTCTCAACATGCTTGCCTTCTGAGTATCTGAAGTACGTCCTGAAATGGAACTAAGGCAGAGATACTTCTTGGAGTATGACAGATAGTCCAAGGTGGGGGGGACAAAGGACAGTAACTGAAGACACCTTGGTGGGGGGGGGGAGGTAACACACACATAACAGCCAAAAAGGCATAAGGATGGGGCAGCGCTTGTGGCTCAAAGGAGTAGGGTGCTGGCCCCATATGCTGGAGGTGGCAGGTTCAAACCCGGCCCTGGCCAAAAACTGCAAAAAAAAAAAAAAAAAAAAAAAAAGGCACAGGGAAAACCAAATGAGCGCATTCAGAAACATCAAAAATAAACAAATGACCACCTGAACCCAGCTCTGAGAAGTGGACGCAACCCCTCCTATGAACTCTGTCGGCTTTCGGGCAGACTCTAACAAACTGAAGATTTCGGAGCCATCCAGGAGCTTGTCGCCGGAGGACTGCTTAGTCTGAGTGGGCACAGAAAGGCAGAGTCAAGCGGGAGACGCACACAAACCCAGGCACACACACATTTGCAGCTTGTTAGAAGCTGTAGGCAGAGGGAAAAGGGAGGAGGGATGAAGGAATCTCAAATACAGAGTTTGAAAACAGAAAAAGGATGGGAAATAAAATAGCAAATTGGAGCGACCAGGAGCTCTTGTTTGGTAAAGCAGAGAGAGTTACTGGGACCGGGGTGGCGCCGGTTTAAGCAGATCCTATATTTTTCCTTCATTGCAAGCCACAGCAGCACTATCACATCTCAGGGATGGGGAGCTGGAAATAAAATGGAAAGTGTTTGAATGCCGACTTTGCACTGCGGTACTGAGATAACCATGAACAAAATCAAAAAGCTGGGTTGGCTGGCTCAACACAAAGCCAAGCAAGAGAAACGGGGAGGTCTGGGGTGGAAGGGCAGTGCCTCCAAGACGTCATGCTGGCCCTGGTTACCACGACTCGGGATGCCGATGACTCGGTGACATAGTGTGCGGTAGCAACGGTGAGGGCCGGCTCCTGGGAGTATCTCCACTCAGACAGGCTCTTCCTTCGGGGGCCGAAGGGCCCCACTTTTAAGGCCTCGCTTTCTAGCGTTTGCTCCGTTTTACCATACCGTCCACCTTCTGGGCCGAGGTGCACCCCCACATCCTTCCCCAGCACGGGAGCCTTCCTGAGGTCATCGTCATCCGGACTCTGCCTTCGAGACTCGGCTTCCTTGATGGGCGCCAGGGATTCTGACAATCTCCGCTTTGGGGTGTGGACCTTGGATTTGTCATCAGCCAGGGCTTCCAGGGCCTCATATTGAGCCAGGATGGGCGCGATCTTCACCGACTCTGACATTTCTCTCTCCATTTTCTGAAGAGCTTCCAGAGTGGAGGGCGACACCACTCTTTCCCCCTCTTTCGCTTTCCCGGTCATAGTGACAATTTTTCCGGAGACGGTGTCGTAGGACTTCCCTAGAGTGTATATTTTCTGTTTGCCGTCTTCTTTCAGCTGCATCTCTCTAGCCAAGTCCTCGAAGCTATGCATTTTAATAGCATCAGATTTTAACAGGTCAGCCGGGAGGTCACCAGTTCTGCTCACTGTCACCACTTTGTAAGTCACAATCTTTCTCGAATCACCATCAACTACCTCAGTGGGTATTTTGTCTACAATAACCCAATCCTCTGTGCCCTATATTTGAAATATAAAAGCTAAATTAGAAATTCTGATGGTATCTCATTTTTAAAATAAGAATCCTTTAATAAATCAGGGCAAGAGCTACACATAGGTCTGCAATGGAGCTGCCCAGGGATGGCGTTGTTATCTAATACTTATGGCTGTAATTTCTTCTCCTCTGAAACTTATAATCTATAACCTTCATCTCAGAATACATTCTGCAGGTATAGCTGCAATTTTGGATTTCTTTCTTTCCTTTTTTTTTTTTTTTTTTTTTTTGATACAGAGTCTCACTATGTCACTCCTGGTCGAGTGCTGTGGCATCACAGCTTACAGCAACCTCCCACTCTTGGGCTCAAGTAATTCTCTTGCCTCAGCCTCCCAAGTAGCTGGGACTACAGGAACCCGCCACAATGCCTGGCTATTTTTTTGTTGCAGTTGTTTAGTTGGCCCATGGTGTATGTGGCTGGCGCCATAACCACGATGCTATGGGCACCAAGCCTTGGATTTCTTTATATAGGGAACATGCTTTGGCAGTAAATTTTGCAAGAAATATATTTGATCTTATGATAAAGTTCTGATCATTTTATACTTCAAGATTAAAGAACATCATTGAAGTCGCTGTACAAGCTACTTTAGCTTCACGTGTAGACAGTTTTATACATTAATCTACATACCACTAGATTTCAAATACTGTTCTTCTTTCAATAAACTTGCCAACATTCTACAAATTTCTGTAAATGCCATTTCCTTATCTGTAAATTGTACTTCCTTACATAGGAAACGGAATCCACTATTGCACTTACTTGCTAATAAATACTGAGTGTGCCTGTGTCCAGGGCACTGTATTGAAATATTTCCTGCTGATGGGATACTGTTGGAGCCTCTTGGAAACAGGCCATACTGATCTGTACTGAGTTCCAACCTCATTTACAACTGAAGTTGATTGTTGTGGTCATTTCTTTCCCACTTTCCTTAGTATGAGCTCCAATAAGGCAGAAGAAATTAAAGTTAAGAAATCTCTATTTGCAGATGCCTGACAGGATGTGATCAGGTGGGTGACCAGCATAACAGGTCACAGAAGAAAGAGATATCAAACCAGGAGCAGGGGAGCCCCTTGGTTGACATTTTAAACTAAGATTTTTTTCCTTTTGTATTAACCATAGCCTAAAAACTTGAGTCTAGAAACGTGTGCCTTAAGGAAAGTGGTTTCAGATTGACCTTACGCTGGTGCTGGATGAAATTAAATGAATTGAAAAAATAACCTCTAGGGTCGATGGGACAGTTTTCTGGAAAATTATTTGACGAGAAGTGACCACAGTGTCAGCGGAGTCGCCTTCCTGTGTTCTCTTTATCACACCCGGCTAGTGAGAAAACCAATAAAAGTTCAGAACTTTCAAAATCAATCAATGCCATGTAAGTTAGCACCATTCTACAAGCAAAAACAGTAAAACGTTTTCTATGAGCAGAAACAGTAAAGTGTTTCAGTAAGATTATTATGAGAAAGTACAGTCATAAGGCTTCAATGACAAAATCTGGGTAAAATCACCTGGATGCATAACTGATTCCGACCATATTAAGAAAATTCCATTTTCCCTTCCCCAGAACCTAAGCCAAAATTATATACCTACCTTACTATTAAACAAGACAAGTTTAAAAATAAAAACTAAAGGCATACTAAAGACACTCAATTCTGAAGAGCGATTCCTTCGGAAGATCCTTCATGTTTGTTTTTTACCTGGGACTCAAGGAATGGAGAGCTTCCTTGCTGCAAAAATATAACTTTTTCAGAAATCTCTCTTTCTTCTTTGGTCTGTTTAAATAAAGGGGGTTGGGTTGGAGAAGAGGAAGTAGACAGTTTCCAAAAAGGCATGTTAGGAAGAGAGTCCTTTGATTATAATGTACACACATATATACACTTATGTATATATTCATTCATTTTTTCCTGAGAGTAATTCTTTATTTATTTGAACGATGGTCTGAAACCATCTCAAAATCTAATAAATTTCTCCAAAGAGCAATCAATTATTTTATGAAACTCTGGCATTTATATGACTCATAGCATTTTTCACATCTTTAAGTCTAGAGCATGTAAGAATAATATAAAGGCTTCTTAGCATTGGAACGGGTTTATGTCCATATTAAAAAGTGAGTATTAAAATGCTAAGAAACTTAAAATTCAGCTAGATAGAAATCCTGATTTCTGGCAAGTATTTGACTATATTCATCACTCACACGCTATCTGTTACAGAGTGATGAAATGACACAGGGTCACTGCATTAGCCACTTATTTGAATAAACCCAGTTACAATTCCATTGATTTCTTTTTTTTTTTGTGGTTTTTGGTCAGGGCTGGGTTTGAACCCACTACCTCCAGCATTATGGGGCCGGTGCCCTACTCCTTTGAGCCACAGGCACTGCCCATCCATTGATTTCTTTACTGTCCCAGATCAACAAAAATACTCAAGGCTACAGCTTTATTTGAACTTTTATAATAAATATGAATTACCTTATACATAATTTTTAAGCCAATTTCAAAATACCTTGGTGAAAAATTAAGTATACCAAATCATGTTTTCCTTTAACAATAAAATCAAGAAATTATAAAGTAAACATTTCATGTTAGGAACTGGTTTTTTACTTTTTAACTACTTTTTTGTATACCTTTCTTTGTTATTAAATAGGCACAATTCAGGTGGCAATGCATTACCAACCAAGTCTATCTCTGCACGGGGCACAGGGGCACAGAATAGGGACAGAAAAGTATTAATTAATCAAAAAAAAATCATGGAAACTTCAAAGTTTCTAGGAGAATGGAATTCTCTAATCATCATGAATAATGTAATTTTATGAGAACTACTTACAATTCCTATTTGTTTATAAATCTGTCGGTACTACATTTAATCATTTGCCTGCAAGAGGCTGTAGGGGAACATCTGGAATATTCTCCTGCAGGACTTACTGACAGATTTTGATAATATCATTCTCATTCTTATATGACCCTACTAATAGACAAATAAGCCATTTTCAAAGGAGTAGGAAAAAAATCCCTTTTCTGATGCATTTTGGAGGATGGTATTGGAAACGATAAAAATGTACCATGTGGGATCATTAAATGTGTTTCACTTTCAATCACAGCCTCTTTTTCTTTTTTTTTTCAAACAAATGAAAAGAAGAAGGAAAGGTCAAAATTATAGGTACTTTTCAGAATAAATACTGCCAGGCCTCTAATCACAATCACTGAACTAAATATTATTCCTAAGATAAAAGCTTAACAAAAATCCCAGAGGAACAGTGGTTTTCAGCATATTCTGTGGTCTGAAACCAACTAATTTAAAAATGTCTCTGCCTTATAATTGAAAATGTCGATACTGTCTATGTTTGGAATTTTGTATGTCCAATAACAGACGCAGATAGATAAACATAAGGGGATAGACTTTGGAGTTAAGTTTTATATATGGATAACCTCCCAACTCAGTTCAGCCAGTAGAAAAGTGAAATGGTACTAATAAAGAAAAGGGGATAATCTAAAAAATACTCTTATCAAGCTGGGCACGGTGGCTCATACCTGTAATGCTAGCACTATGGGAGGCCAAGGAGGGTGGATTGCTTGAGCTTAGGATTTTGAGACCAGCCTGAGGAAGAACAAGACCCCTATCTCTACGAAAAAAAAACAACAACAACAACAAAAAATAGAAAAAGTAGCTGGGTGTGGTGGTCGGCACCTATAGTCTCAGCTACTGGGGAGGCTGAACCAAGGGGATCGCCTGAGCCCAAGAGTTTGAGATTGCTGTGAGCTGTGATGCCACAGCACTCTACCCAGGGCAACAGAGTGAGACTCTGTCTTAAAAATAAACAACTTTTATCAGGGTTTAGAATAGAGTAAGATGGATACCCCAACCGTTTCATTTACTTTCATCTCTATACTATAATCAAGCAGCAAGGCCCTATGACTGGCCTGCAGAATTCACAACAGTGAGTTTTCACTCGAGTGATGAAGTTTTCTATAAATAAAGAAAAGTGATGAATGTTTCTATAAATAAATTTGCAAATAATGGAAATCAACTATACTGTTTAACTCAACAAATTATTATACAATGGATATACCTGTAAAACTATCAGTTGTGTAAAAGAGAGGACAATATTGGCACAACATACTAATTGGTATTGCTTTTGATATCTGGAGATGCTTGTATTCAAATAACCCTCTAAGGACAATACCTCTAACATGGGCAAGGCCTGGGTGCATCCTAACAGGCTGTCAAGGGAAATGTTTGTGGGTGGAGGGTGCATCCAAAAGCCTATGCATAACATATGCGCTAGGTGTTTCTATGTTTGGTGGGCTGTGTACGTGAATTTGTCTAGTTCCTCAAGTTAATGAGGTTTTGATATTATCCGTTGCTTTGGGGCATCCTTGCTACTTGTGTGCTATTAACTCACATATCTGAAACCTGGAACCACTGACGATCAAATCTCCATTTTGTATAGAAAACACACATAAAAATCCCAGAAAATAACCATCATTAGCTCATTATATGTAATTCTGACTCTAATTTTCTTCTAATTGTTCGTAAATTAGTAGCATTTTATAGAAACAATTACTATTATAACAATTCAACTACTATAGATAGAACAGAATAAAGAACAAAAGATCACATTAAAAATCAGAAATTATTAATTTTTTCAAAATATCATTTTATCGCTAAGACTTAAAAGAACCCCACAAAATCAAAACCAACTAAGCTTGGAGTCATAAGTTTGGGGTCACTGGATCTAAGTTTCTTGCTAATTCTGACACAAGTAGTATTACTTTGAGATGTCAATTTGAAAAGTTAAGTTAAATATTTCCATTTACAACCTTTTTGGAAGGAAGTATGGAGAACTCTCAAAGAACTCAAGCTAGACCTCCCATTTGATTACTAGGCATCTACCCCGAAGGAAAAAAATCCTTTTATCATAAGGACACTTGCACTAGACTGTTTATTGCAGCTCAGTTTACGATCGCCAAAATGTGGAAACAACCTAAATGCCCACCAATCCAGCAATGGATTAACAAACTATGGTATATGTACACTATGGAATACTATTCAGCCATTAAAAAAAATGGAGACTTTACAGCCTTTGTATTAACCTGGATGGAAGTGGAACACATTATTCTTAGTGAAGCATCTCAAGAATGAAGAAGCATGAATCCCATGTACTCAAGTTTGATATGAGGACAATTAATGACCATTATTGACACGGTGGGGGTGGGGGAAGGGGAGAGCAGAGAGAGAAAGAATGAGGGAGGGGTGGGGAAAGGAAGAGCAGAGAGACAGAAGGAGCGAGGGGGGTGGGGTATTGGGGCCTTGGTGTGTGCCACACCTTTTGGAGGCAAAACACGATTGTAAAAGGGACTTTACCCAACAAATGCAACCAGTGCAACATGGTTTCTTGTACCCTCAATGAATCCCCAACAATAAAAATATATATATATATATATTTCATAGTTTCCAAATGAATTTACTTATCAGTTTCCATTTGAATTTTACCTTGTAAAAGCAAAAGTGTCATCTAGGGGTGGAAACTGGTAAGTGCAAGTTTATTCTAGTTTTATTTCTAGTTTATTCTAGTTATTTATTTGTACTTACTGTTTCTAAATATTTCTTGTCCAAGGGCTAGAGAGGCAAGACAGATTCATGATTAAAAGTGAGAATTCTGACCTTTCACACATTGCTTCACCACTTATTGGTTGTACGATTCTCAGATTCCTTTATCTGAACAATAAGACTAACAGTAGTTCTCACTCCACACGGTTAAATAAGAAAACACTTGAAAATGCTTGGCACAGCATCTAGTGTATGTGCAAAGTTATATTCACTTGTCCCAAAATCCACTCACTAAATATGTTTCGTATCAAATTTGATTATTACTTTAGTAGCCAATATTATTCTTGATCACTGTGGAATGGTGCTAACATTGAAAATCTGAAATAAAAAATTTATCTATAGTCACACTCATGCAAACTATTTATCTTGTTTTGATTCCTAACCTTTTCAATAAGTCTGTTACAAACTAAGAATCAGTTGTGAATTCAAATTGATTCAATTCACTAAGAATTTACAGAGACCTTTTTAAGATTCAAACTCTATGTAACACCCTCCAAGACATACCAATTCAGAGATAGTTCTTCTTTTCCATGAACATTTACCTCTCTGGGAGCCTATAATTTTTGCTGGATAACTTAGGTAGCCCATGCCACATGGACTCAGAATGGCTGGTAGGTGATTGGTTTGGTTGCTTACAACATGGGGTGCACAGAACTAATACCAAGAGTAGGGTGCTCTAACATGCATGATGCATCGGTACATTTCAAAACTATTAAGAAATGAGTATAATTGTGATGGATGTGTTACTTACCTCAATGTAAGCATTTCACATTGTGTATCGAAGCAGTACCCTGAACCCCAGAAATGCATCAATGTACAAAGTTATGATTTAATAAAAAATAATTTAAAAAAAAAGAGTATGATGCCAGAGTAAGATCCATGGATCCTCTGTTGTGTCTTTTTCTCTTTCTGTCTCTCTCTCTCCTTAACTGACCTCCTTTTTTTCTTCTTTCCTTCCTTCTTTCTTCTGTTCTTTCCTTCCATCCTTCCTTCTTTTCTACAGAGTTGTGAATACTAACTAAATATTACTGTATGCTAAATAAGAATGTATTTAAAGCTTTTTACATTACAATATGTAAAATAACATTTTATATTTTATTAGATGAGAATGTATCTAAAGCTTTTAGCACAATGACTAGCATCCAAAGATACTTATGTACTGGTTATTACACTCCAAAGTTTCCTTATGTTCTCATTTAATTCTCACAATAAATCATGAAATGGGTTATATGATTATTCTCATTTTAAAATATCATTTCATGTTTATAGATGTTATCTATTTTATCCCAGGACATATATTTAGAAAATGATGGAGCCAAAATGCAGTATTCAACCTCAGCATTTCTAATGTCACATAATTTATACATATATCATATACATTAACCTTACATATGTTATATAATCTGAAGTTATATTAAAAACATTTATATAATGTATAAATAGTTTTTAATAGACTAAAAAAAATCAACAGTGGGAAGTCTGACTTATATTCATTCCAAAACTGAGAAAATAATTCAAAACTTATGTTCTACTAATGGTACATCAGTAGCACAAATTTGACAGAAGTTGCCAATTCTGTGAGTTTCGAGTCATCTGTTGGCTTCAAGGTGCACATCTTTTATTCATTTTCTGGTCCTCAAAGGAAGAGAGATGCAACAGATTTAAGAGATCATTTGGGTTCACAGCAGATATGTGCTTGGTTGGTGTTAATCCTTGTTTAGAACTGGGCAGAATCCAGCAACATCAGAGTTCTCCACAAACATTCCTGCAATGTTATCTTTGGAAAATCAAGTTACTCTATATTAACCGCACACAGGAACATCTTTTTTAATGCTTTGTCCAAGGATTTATTAAACCTATTTACTCAACCTGTTTGTCTTTACTATTCATTTCAGAATATTTCCTCCTTTAATTCTCCTTTGTGTGCCTGCTCATTATCTATCTTGATTATTAGCCACGTTACTTTTTAAAGCCAACTAGAATCTGTTTTCCATTTTTGTTTGAGAATGGTCAACCACAGCATTCCCAGCACTTGGCCTGAAATTCTAAATTAGATTGCACTGATTCTTTAATCTGAAAATATTGTTGTTCATTCTGGCTGTATACTTAAAAAGAAAAGAAAAACAACTTTCTTTTTACTTTGATATTCTTCCACCAAACAAGAAAAACATGATCCAAAATATCAAAGTGTATCAATTCATTGAAACTCGTGGGAAGTAAGACACAACAAAAATTAAATGGCACTGAAAACGTTGGCAATAAGTTCATTTAGTGTGTTCTTTTAAGAAATCTAACGTGATCAAAGCAAACTCAAAATTTGAGTTGTGGTACTTAAAAATATTTGTTCTATCTTTAGAACAGAAAAATATTATTCACTTTGACCTTTGTAGCATTTTCATTCTAGAGAACTCCTTTCACATTAGTCTAATTTTCTGTTTCTATTCAAGGATGACTTAACAAGGGCATAAGAAAAAAAACCATTTTCTATAGGGTAAATACTTTTTTCTTTTTCTAATCCTTTTCTTAAACTTCAGATTAATATGAGGGTACAAATGTTTAGGTTACACTGTTTTCATTTCCACGGTAAAGTTCAAGTTGCAGATGAGCCCCTAACCCAGGGAACATGCTGAACATATAGGATAAAGCAAGTTTTAACAGGTAAAGTCAGATTTACAGGCTTCCCACTTTATTTCTAATGCTGACTCTGAGTAGTTTCATGCTCCATGATTTTCCTCATCTTGTCATTTGAATTACTAGGTGGTACTGGAATGCATTTTTTTGAGCAAGACTTGAGCAAACAGTACTTAAACATTATAACTATACACAAATGCGCTATGCACCATCAAAGAAATCCTGACATATTTAGTGAATACTTAAGGTTTCGTTAGTTTTCGGGTTGCAACCTAATGCTCTATCATAAGAAGAACTCATTTGCTGAATACCACCAGGAGGCAGTAAACATAAATAAGTAAATAAATAAGATGAAAAAAACAATAGCAGCATAAAATTACAAATGGACATGTTACAGGTGAGGGGCATTCAACCTGCAGCCCAGGAGGGCTAGCAACGCAGCCCAACACAAAATCACACACTTGCTGAAAACATGAAATTTCTTTTGATGATCTTTTTTTAGTGGAACTTGATTGCATGATTGTCCAGCATGAACTTTGTAGATGACATCATGTCTCAATGTCACATAAAAAGAAACACCCGTACTCTCTCCGCTGTACGCACTCATGGCTTCAGTTACACGGTGAGGTGCGGCCTCCAGTGTGTTCCTTCGAAACTTAGCTGAAGAGGCACCATCAGAGTTTACACGTGCTTGTGGTGACTTGGCAAGGCAAAGATTATAAACAGTATTCCAACCTACCATTGCAATGTTAGGTAAATGTTATTTAGAAGTCAGCTAAGCATTCTTATTTGATTATTAAGGGCACATCCACGCCTCGGTCTTGCGTCACATGTCACCTACCACGCTTTACAATTGGCCTCTACCTCTCCCTGCACTGGTGGCCAAGATGTGGAAGGATCCAAACCTTGCTTTCAATTTTCCTGTCACTTAATTTTCATAATAAAATTAAATACAGTCCCTTATCTATTATTATTTTTCAATCCAAGCATGACTTCTAAGAACATCTGAAAAGAAAACAGAATCCCCAAAGAGAAAAATTATGAATGAAGAAAGAGGAAAAGTAGACAAATGGCTATCTTTTTGTCAAGGTAAGTAGTAAGGCACTCTGTTTAATTTGCAAGGGAATTCGTGCAAATTTTCACAAACTATCATGTGAAAAGACATTATATGCAAAAACCTGGTATCAAATTCAATACATATGAAGGATTGTGTTGTAGGACAAAATAGCAGAACTATTGAGAAGAGAGAAAAAACTCTCTCTTCTCAACAAAATATTTTTTTTAAGTTACGACTCAGATGGATTCCATTGTAAAAATTAGTATGTAGTAGCATATTTAGAAGCAAAAACCCAAAATCATTTACTGAATTGAGTTTATTAAGCAATATATGAAAAGCATGGCAGATATAATTTGCCCCCCCCAAAAGAGGGAATATATCTAAAATCATATTTCTCACCATTCTCTAGCCAGGCCAATTGAAGAAACTGGAGAAACTCTTGAAAGAAGGTTAGAGAGTAAAGCTGCTAATTTTACATTTTATGCTTTGGCAATGGATGACAGCACTGATGCTACAAATACCCCTCAACTTGCCATCTTTATTAGAGGTAGTGATGAAAACTTTATTAGAAGTAATGAAGAAATTTTTTCATGCAGGCTTTTCAGCACTTCCAAATAGTAATGAAGAAATGGCTTCTTTGGTGCCACAAATAAATAAAGATAGTTATATGAAGCAATAAAAATATGGTAAAGACATTTTCTTTGTCCATTGTAAACATACCTGGTATTATTACTGATGGTGCTCTAGAGATGGCAGGTAAAAGAGAGAGACTTTTAAAATTAATAGACAACAATGCCATTGCCTGCAAAAATTCACATTTGATGAAGTATCATTGCAAAATACTTCAAGAAAACTTATGCAGGAAAGCATTAAAAATGGCTAACATTGTGCAAATTGTCATCAAGACTATGAATTTCTTAAAGGCCAAAGGACTGAATCATCACCAATTCCAGTAATTCCTTAAAAATATTGATGCTGACTATGGGGACATCATTTGCTTTTCAGAAGTAAGATGGCTAAGTCTAGGCCAAATGGTAAAAAGATGTTACAATTTGCAATAGTTTAGTGTATCAAAAACCAAATTTGTCTAAACCGGGCACAGTGGCTCAGGCCTGTAATCCTAGCACTCTGGGAGGCCGAGGTGGGTGGATTGCCTGAGCTCACAGTTTGCAGACCAGCCTGAGAAAGAGCGAGACCCCCATCTTTAAAAAATAGCCAGGTCGGGTGGTGCCTATGGCTCAAAGGAGAAGGGCACCAGCCCCATATACCAGAGGTGGCAGGTTCAAACCCAGCCCCAGCCCAAAACTGCAAAATAAAACAAACAAGCAAATAAAAAATAAATAGCCAGGTATTGTGACAGGTGCCTATAATTCCTATTTGGGAGACTGAGGCAAGACAATTGCTTGAGCTCAAGAGTTGGAGGTTGCTGTGAGTTAGTGTGTCACAGCACTCCACCAAGGATAACAAAGTGAGACTGTCTCAAAAAAAAAAAAATTGTGCCAGAACTTGGCAATAAAAACTGACTTACAGATTTAGCACTTTTAGTGGATTTAACTGCTCATTTAAGTGAGTTAAACATGCATCTTCAAGGCAAAACTTATCAATGCAATGTTTCAAACCATAACACCATTCCAAATAAAACTGAAATATGGCAAGCTCAAATTAAAGCAAGCACTTTTATGCATTCTGACACGTTGACTAAACACAGTCCCGTGAACAGTGGAAAATATGCAACCTTGTTTTTTGATTTGATACAAGAAACTGAAAACAGATGTTAAGATTTCCAAGATAATAATCAATATAATAGCTCTAGTGTGTCAAACTCTAAAGATGATTCTAAGCAGTAAAAAGTATTCCTCCTCAAATAAAGCAAAGAGTTCACTGTCACAGCTTTAATAGTATACGAAATCCAACAATTATGTTCCTGAATGCATTGCTGAATATCACTATGGTCACATGGAAAGCATTCTGGTTGGGAAGCTATGCACCAAGGGCAGCAATAGTCCACCCTTCAAAGCAACTTGGGAACTCTTTGTCTGGAAGGGCCATTAGAGTTGTCATCAGACCCTTGATGTCCTGAGTGACACTAAAATGTCTTCCTTTCAATATGTTCTTTATTTTCAGGTAAAAAGGGTTATTGGGGACAGATCAGGTAAGTACGGAAGGTGTTTCAATACAGACATGCTTTTTACTGGCTGAAACCTTCTTCACAGACAGTGCCATGTGAGCTGGTGCATCGTAATGATGCAAGAACCATGAGTTCTTGGAGAAAAGTTCAGGTCATTTTTGTCCAATTTTTTGCATGCAGAATTTTCAGTACTTCAAAATAGTGAATTTGGTTAACTGTCCAATTGATACAAATTCAAAATGAATTATCCCTCTGATATAAAAAAAATGGTTAGCAACATTGTTCTGACTCTTGATTATGATTGACGGAACTTTTTTGGTCATGGAGAATTGGCTGACTTCCTTTGTGCACTTTGACGCTTTGTTTCAAGGTTGTATTGGTACACCCATGTTTCATCACCAGTGATAACATGGTCTAAAACACCATCTTGCCTCTCCAAAGGGTCTTGGAAAATTTCAACTCTTCTTTGCTTATCAGTGAGCTCCTTTGGGACAATTTTGCACACCAAGAATTTCAGTTAAGATTTTCCTAACTGGTTCTCTATTGATGTTTACTTGCTCTGCTATGCTTCTCACAGTCAGAAGATGATTTTGATACACAATTCCACAAATGTTTGCAATGTTTTCACCAGTTCTCCTCATTACTAGCTGCCCTGACCTCTCTTCATCAGTGACACTTTCTTTTCTCTCAGAAAAACATTTAGTCCATTTGGACACTCCTGTTTTATTCATGACATTATCCCTATAAATGTGGAATAACACGTCCCTGATTTTGTTTCCACTCTTGCAAAATTTAACAAAAAACTTAATGTTTGTTTGTTGCTCTAATGCATGCTTCAACATTCTCAAGACAGCACACCAAAACACACAAGAAAAATGAACACCACTCAGCAAGGCACTGCCACACGCCCACACAAACACAGCTGAGACACGGGCAGGCCGGGGTTGTGCAACCTTGCCAAGTTGTTTGTACAGTGCTGCCAAAGGAAGAGCACGGTGGCAAGTTTGCAAGCTTCGTTGTCAGAGCTTGGAGTTTCCCCGCCTCTTTCTCATTTTCCACCAACTAAAACACGTCCACAATCCTTTTTGTTCAAAGTAGTAGAATAAATGCAGCAATTTCTCCAAAACTCAGGATTACTCTAGTGTAGTATCACATTAGGCTGCGCATGGTGCTCACACCTGTAATCCTAGCACTCTGGTAGGTGGAGGAGGTTGGATTGCTTGCGCTCAGGAGTTCAAACCACTCTGAGCAACGGCGAAACCTCATCTCTACTAAAAATAGAAACATTAACTGGGCGTTGTGGTGGGTGCCTGCAGTCACAGCTACACAGGAGGTTTGGACAAGAATATCATTTGAGCTCAAGGGTTTGAAGTTGTTGTGAACTATGATGATGTCACAGCATTCTACTCAGGGTGACCGAGTGAGCCTCTGTCTCAAAAAAATGTAAATATAAATATAAATACATCTATATGTATATATGGTATCACTTAGAACTCACAACTCCAGATCCATGTGAAAAAAACAAACCAGATACATATCAAAATGAAATGAAACATGCAGATGGAGATGGCTGTTATTAACATGATTTAGTTGTTCCATGAAAACATTGCCCAGGAAATATAAGACTATAGATTACTAAATATTGTTTGCTTTGATATATGCGTACAAACCAATTTATCTGAGATAATAGTTTGATTACTTGGGCAAAGAACATACTTATCAAATAATAGTTAATCAAGTCCTCTGGCACAATGTCACCTCATTCTGTCCACCGGTACCAAACTCCCAGTTCACAATTTGCCCAGTCATCATCTCTCCCCCCTAAACACCTGCTCAGACCCCAAAGCCATTTAAACATCCACTTCTCCTGGAGAGGTATTGCCGAAACTCTGTCACTGTGGTGTGCTGCCTCACTGAAGTGTGTTCTTACTATCTGGCTTTGCTTTAAGAAGTTGCTGTTTTGTGATATTTGAGGGAGTTCAACCAAAGAGAATGTTAATATGACACAGAGACCTGGAATCTTCCAAGTGTAATCATAGAGAACTCAAGCTTTTTTTAACCCATTTTAAAAGATTCTGTTTTTCAAGACTTAAGGAAACAGAATGACATGGGTCCATCACAGCTAATGAATATGGAAATTTTACAGAGAGAAGTTCAAGGTTATTAACAGAGTCTCACAGATTTGAAGGTAGATCAAACACATTTTTCAGTGGTTGATTTTAAAGAGTCAACAGTTTTTTAAAATGCATAAAAGAGTGCAGAGATAGAATTTCCTCTTTTTTCTATTTGTGTGTGCATTTCTCACAATTAAACCCAGATGTTTCGTAAGGCAACATTTTGGGAGCAATTTCTTCAAATAGGTCAATCACTAATTATTTGTCTACTTAAGCAAATAGGAATTTCACACAAAGTAATTCCTTTCATCCCATATTTAGAATCAATTCAAACAAAAGAAGGGGAAAACAATACACTTAAATTTATAAAAGCAAAACTCTTAATGAATTAAGCCATAGGGCTCCAAACAATGCCAAAAGCCTTAATTCCAATTGTCTCTATTTTCATGAAATATTGGCAGCATTTTTATTTAAATCCACTGTGAATAAAAATATTTGTGTTAATAACTGCTTGGGGGTTTGTTTTTATCTTTTTGGAGGACAAACATTTCACAAGCTATATATCTGATAAAGAGCTAATAATCAGAATCTACAAAAAAGTCGAGCAAATCATCAAGGAAAAAATAATCTCATTAAAAAATGGGCAAAAGATGTGAACAGAAGGTTTTCAAAAGAATATAGACAAATGGCCAATAAACATATGAAAAAATGCTCAGCATCACTAACCATCAGGGAAATACAAATTAAAGCCACAGTGAAATACCACATTATCCCAGTTAAAATGGCTTTTATGAAAAAGTCCAAGAACAATGGATTCTGGTGTGGATGCAGAGAGAAAGGGGGGCATGGACAGTGTTGGTGGGACTGAAAATTACTACAACTCCTATGAGAAAACAGTACGGACGTTTTCAAAGAAGTAAAAGTAGACCTACCATCTGACCTAGCAATTCCAATTCCACCACTGGGTATTTACTCAAAGGAAAGAAAGTCATTTTCTCAAAAAGACTTCTATATTCAAATTTTTGTTGCAGCACAATCCACAATTGCAAAGATGTGGAATTAATCCAAGTGCCCATCAATTCATAGTGGATTAACAAAATGCACCACATGAATACCATGGAATACTACTCAGCCACAAAAAGGATAGAATTAATTCCTTTTGCAAGAATTTGGGTGGAACCTCCAACCATTGTTCTAAATGAAGTATCTACAGAATGGAAAAGCAGACCCCGTACATAATCACCATTGAATTGGAACTAACCGATGAGCACACAGGTGCAACAGAGGGAAGCGAAACTCAGTGGACATCGCGCAGGCAGGGAAGGGAGAAGTGAGGATGAGTGAAAACTTACCTAATGGGTACAGGAACACCGGGCACGCTTATAACTCTGACACAAGCATTACTAAATTGATCCAGGTGACCAAAAACATTTGTTCCCTTGTAATAATTTGAAATAAAAACATACCACAAAGCAATAAATAACCTCCTGTTTGAAAAGAGGACACAAATTCCTTTTCACTGTGACTACACTAACATCTATGCCAACTGTGCATATCATCTATGTTAACTAGTACCAGACTGACAAATTGCTCAAACACTTGTTCACATTGGTCACTTTTTCACTCTTCATAGGAAAATTTCATACAGATAGTTTAGACTTTTTTTTTCTTGTAGAGACAGAGTCTCACTTTATCACCCTCGGGAGAGTGCCGTGGCGTCACCCAGCTCACAGCAACCTCCAACTCCTGGGCTTAGGCGATTCCCTTGCCTCAGCCTCCCGAGTAGCTGGGACTACAGGTGCCCGCCACACGCCCAGCTATTTTTCTGTTTTTGCAGTTCGGCCGAGGCCGGGTTTGAACCTGCCACCTTCGGTATATGGGGCCGGTGCCCTACTCGCTGAGCCACAGGCGCTGCACAGATAGTTTAGACTTTTACGAAAGAAGGAAAAACTGTTGACTTGAAAATATTTTCACTATTCCTGGGCAAAATCCCTAGGATCAGGAACTACAAGGACCTATATCATTGGATTAAGGAAGAGAAAAAATAGATAAATATCTGAAGAAAAATAAAATGCACAAATTAAGATGTCAATGAGTCAGCAAGTGTGGTGGCATGACCCTGTAATCCCAACTACTCAGGAGGCAGAGGTGAAAAGATTGCTTGAGCTCATCAGTTCAAGGCTGCAGTGAGCTATAAATCACCCCACTGCACTCCAGCCTGGGCAATAAGACGAAGGAAGGCAACAAGGTCCTAGTCTCAAAAGGAAAAAGAAAAATGCCATATTAGTGACTACGATACAGTGGTAAAGTCTGTGGTGATATAGAAAAAGGCAGGCACAGTGGCACGTGCCCATCGTCCCAGGCACCTGGAAGGCTGAAACAGGAGGATCACTGGAGCCCAGGATTTGTAGGTCAGTCTGGGCAACAAAGTGAGACCCTGTCTCTTAAAGCAAAAAAGTGTCAGACACTCATTCTATCACATAGCCTTCCTATAGAACCTGAGGAAGCAATTGCACTTCTCTTAAACTATTCTTTTTAGACAGGAGAAGAAATAATGTAACTAATAAGAAATAATAAATGTCAGAAAAATCTTAGCCTTAAAATAAGTGCTTTTTGTGCTAAAAAAAAAAAAATGCATGCTTTACCGACAGAGGCTATGAAAGTATCACATTAAGAATATTGATATACTAATTAGAAAGACTAACCAAGGATCTTTTCAGCAGAGGTATGAAGTAATTAGCAACCCTGTCAAGGTTACCGAAAATAATGCTTTCGGTTTTTCTATTTATTATCCATTATTTAGACATGTGAAGAAAAATAACAATGTAAATCACTCAAAGTTAAAGATAATCTTAATTACTATTTTGTCATAGGAAATCTTTCAGATGTTATACTTTGGTAGGGAATTTCAGTAACAATGGCTAAGGATGCCATGTGGTACAGGTTACTAAAGCACTAATGATAGGGACCCAAGAGATGGATTGTGGTAAAATAAGCCTAGTGAGTCAAGGTTGTGTGTTTCAGTATCTTCCTGGATTTGGCGCTCAACTCAGAACCGCATCGTATTAGCTATTTTCTTCTGATAGTGAATGTCTGGGTCTGTGAGCAAATGTTCTTGAGAAGGCTAAAGCATCTAGATATTCAAAGTTACAGATGTCAGATGTCAATCCTGCACTGTTTCACTTAATATCCCAACTTGGGGACATTTCTGAGGACATACAGAGTAAGTGTGTCATGTCTTCAGGGCCAGAGCTGGAATGGCTAAGGCCAGGTGGCCTGAATTCGATTCTCTCTCCAGGGCTCCCTCACTGTGCGACTTTGGACAGTTCCTTAGCCTTCCTGGAAGTTGTTCTTCTTGCTATGAAATGGAAACGACAGGGGTTCCTGCCTCTGAGGTGATGAGGATTAAATGAGGTAATCCACGCAGAGTGAGCAGTTGGTTGCCTGTCAAAGGGAGCATTCAATAAGTAGCAGTTATCATTATTGCTCATATCCCAAAATAAAATTATGAAATCTTTTAAGAGCTAGCTGTGCTCATTAGCCTTGGCTATCACAATTTGTCATAACAGACCCAGACATTCAACATAGGGGAAAAAAAGAGTTTCCACCTGCTTCTATTTATCTGTAAAGCAAAAAAATTCCCTGAGAATTCTCATGAGAATTCCTTGGTTTGTTTCCTTGGTCAGGAACACGTCCTCTATGATCAGACGCCAGGGAGACTGTGAAAGGAACTTAGTTTTCCGGCCTGCACCGTAGAAGGCATTTAGACGAGCAATCAGGAATAACTGTGGTGTGACCCAACCCACAGTCTGCTGTCCAGGACACCTGGTCTGTAGCAAGGCTGGGGAGACGCCATCAGGGAGAGGAGGAACGGAAGGCCAGGAGGCAGAGTTCTCATCGGGCACCCGCCGTGTGTCAGACCGTGAGTCTGACAGCCCCACGGTTTCTCGTTTCATCCTCACCATGCTCCTTTCCGGTTACCATTGGCATTCTCATTTTGCACAGAAGAAAACCAAGTTTCACAAAATTTTGAAATCCCTCTCCAGTACAAAGAGTTAATCAATGATATGATGAAGACAGAAACTTAAAAATGTCCAAATCCAGACACTACGCTCTTTCTAGTATTTCAAAATGAATTATCATCGTGCCTATTAGATCATCTCTAATTGACATTTTCCCCCCCAGCAGTCACTCTTCTTCAAAAGCTATTTTATTTTAAGGGTATTCACAAAAAATCAGAGCATTTCACCAAAATCCTAAATCACTCCAGACCTGTGTGATTATAGTTTTGAATTCATTAATAAAATGAATTTATTAGCTGAAATGTTCCAGTTCTGCCACAGACATGTCAGGAGATGCTTGGTCCACATATTGCAGCTAAAATATGGTGACTTAGTGCTCAAGTAGCTGGGACTACAGGTGCTCGTCACCACGCCCAGCTGTTTTTGGTTGGAGTTGTCATTATTGTTTAGCAAGCCCGACAGGCTCAAACCTGCCAGCCTCAATGTATGTGGCTGGTGCCCTACTCACTGAGCTATGGGCACCAAGTCAAGATCTCAAATTCTTAAAATTAATTCAGCCAAAACAGCCAGACGTTATGGCAGGCACCTGTAGTTCCGGCTGCTGGGGAGGCTGAGGCAAGAGAATCACTTATGCCCAAGAGTTTGAGGCTGCTGTGAGCTGTGATGCTATAGCACTCTACCAAGAGTAACATAGTGAGATTCTGTCTCTAAAAAAAAAAAAAAAAAAAAATGAATTCAGCCCCTTACAGTTAAAGAATGCTTGTGCAGTGAAGATACAAAATAGGATTTATAATTGACATTTGCTTGGTATAATAGGAATTGCTGAATTTATTCACTCATGAAAAGAAGCACTGATTGGCTTGGCGCTGGTAGTACAGTGGTTTTGGTGCTTGCCACATGCACCAAGGCTGACGGGTTCGAAGCCGGCCGGGCCAGCTAAACAACAGTGACAACAGCAACAAAAAAGTAGCCAGGCATTGTGGCGGGCGCCCGTAGTCCCAGCTACTTGGGAGGCTGAGGCAAGAAAATTGCTTACACCCAACAGTTTGAGGTTGCTGTGAGCTGATGCCACAGCACTCCACCCAGGGCAACATAGTGAGACTGTCTCAAAAAAAAAGAAAGAAAAGAAAGAAAGGAGGGAGGGAGAAAGGGAGGAGGAAAAAAGGAAGAAAGGAAAGAAGGAAGGAAGGAAGGAAAGAGAAAATAAGCACTGATCCTTCTACCTCAGGCTGTGAAGGGACAGGTAGCCCTTGGGAAGCAGAAAGGAGAATATCACCCTCTGAGGGAGCTCTCAGCCCTGCAAAATGAAGAAAACAGAAGGGCAAAAAAGAGAAAGAGATGTGTTTTCAGCCCATTAAGAACACAGATTGGGTTTACGTCCACTTTGTGCACCACTCAGATCCACAAGACCACCACGCCTGTCCTTGCCCCCTTGCTTTGATTTCTGCCCAGCACGACCAGCCCCAGAGCCTGTGTCATAGACCTGATATGCAGCAGGAGCTTCCAGCATGAAAAACTTCGACCTACACTACCCTCTGGAGGCACCTATTCAGATTCTGGCTTTCCTCGAGGCTGCCTGGCAAGCACGACACAACCCCAAAGTGCAAGGGACTTGTTCTCTTAGAGTGTGAAATTGGATAAGGAAAAATCTAGACGATAAATTGCTCACCCTTCTTCCCCTGTAGGCAATTCTGATACAAGGCAGTTCTGTATAACTTCCCTAATGTTCTGTGAGATGAGCAGCCAGTTGTGTATTGGAGAGCTGTGGCTGGCCTGGCAATGCATCTATATTTTACTCCACATATCCTGGGCCGGTACCCCCGATAAAACATTGGTTTGCAAGGTTTCGCCACAGGCTTCATTTCTCAATGAATCCATGTGAGCGCAGAGAAATAATCATCACACCTGCTCCCAGAAATAGTTCATGAGGTGGTGACAGGGCTTTAAATGTTAGGTATCTGTGAAGTCTAAACAGCATGAGAATGGACCTGGTAGGAGCCAGGGGTGATCACCAGCTCTAAGTCAGAGCCAGGTGAAGTAATCAAGAGGCTAAACCTTTCCTACAGAAATGGAAACGGAAGCGGGAATTGCACTTGTCAGTGCCCAACTCAGATAGAACATCGGAGAGAGAAAGGGCAGGTGTTCTCCTGGGAGGTTGTGCCCCATTTAAGCTCTCAAATAACAGCGAGGTTCTCCGAACAGATGCATTTTATTAGAAATAATAGACTGAGCTTTCAGTACAAATCAGTGAAAGCAGGAAAAATACTGAGCAAAAATGAACAGAAATTTCCTTGTAAATCTCTGAGGCTGTACACACTAACATGGGTTCTGCCCAGGTAAGGAACAGACCAGGCTTTAGCAGAAATGCAAGTTCAAGAGAATCTGCCTGAAGAATAAAGGAAATTTCCACAAAATTGCAGCATCACTCATCTTGGCAACTCTTTATTGGTGCTTTTCTCTTGATAAATTTTAAACAAAAAGTGCACTGAGGCGGGGCACAGTGGTTCGTGTCTATAATCCCAGCACTCTGGGAGGCTGAGGTGGGTGGATTGCTTGAGTTCATGAGTTTGAGACCAGCCTGGGCAAGAGGGAGACCCCATCTCTACTAAAAATAGAAAAACTAGCTGGGTGTTGCGATGGACTCCCTAGTCCCAGCCACACAGGAGGCTCAGGCAAGAGAATTGCTCAAGCCCAAGAGATTGCCATGAGCTATCATGACGCCACTGCACTCTACCCAGGGCAACAAGGTGAGACTGTATAAAAAAAAAAAAAAAAAAAAAGAAAAGAAAAGAAAAGAAAACAAGTGCATTGAAAAGATTATATGAGTGGTCTTCAAAGTTTATGATTTTAACATTTGGTCTACTACCTACTAGTTTTGTACTATTAGTGGTGTCAGCCGAATATTTTGAGTCTCAATGTCGTCTGTGGACTACAAATAACACCTGCCTCTCGAGATGATTAGCAGAATCCAAGGAGATAATGTGAAAGACCTTTCTCAATGGAAGCCTCAGTTAACATAATTCTGGTTATAAGGAGCAAAATGCCCAAAATTATAAGGGGATTTACTATCTCTCAAGACCAAAGCTCTAGTGATAACTTCCTACGCTGATGAATTTAGCAGCCAAACAGTTTCATTAATTTGCTTCAGGCTTCTTCCGTTCATTAGGACTCCCCTTGAGTTTGCAACAGCTATAAAACAGCCTGCCCTCACACAGTTGTATCAAAACATGAGATGTTGGAAGGGGTTCTTCTCCTAAGCCTCCCTCTTTATTTCAGAGAGAGAAAAGTATCCCCAAAGCCAAACAAACCTCCCCCAAATCTAATTAGCTAGAATCGGATTACAGTCCCACTCCACGTCATGCATAGGTGAGGGGTTAGGATTGGCAGACGAGTTTAAACCATTTATCCCTTGGGCAACCAGCTGAGGACTCTCCTCCTCTGGTTTAAACCATTTATCCTTTGGGCTAGGGGAGGACTCTTACAGTCAATTGCCACCAAATAAGCAAACAGGATCAGGGTTGTGTTGGGACAGAAGTGGGGAACGGCTGTTGACTAGGAAATCAGGGTGACTGTCAAAATTTTAAAATGCTAAACAAGTATTTTTTTAATCCACTGTACAAAATACTTTAGGAGTTAAAAAAAGGGGGGGGGGGGGTTCCTGTCCTTAAGGATCTTAAAATCCAAACCAGAGAAATCACAAAGAAATCAAGCTTTGCTGAAAGGAGGATTTATTCCGAGAGCATGTTTTCCCTATAAATTTGTATTCTTATAATTGTATAAAAGCAATGATCATGATAATAGATGTATAATGTTATTTCCACCTGACCAAAAAGTTCTTCAAAATTGTAAAAAAGAGCTCGGTGCCTGTGGCTCAAGGGGCTAAGGCGCCAGCCACGTACACCTGAGCTGGCGGGTTTGAATCCAGCCCGGGGCCCGCCAAACAACAATGACGGCTGCAACCAAAAACTGGCCGGGCGTTGTGGCGGGCGCCTGTAGTCCCAGCTACTTCTACTTGGGAGGCTGAGGCAAGAGACTCACTTGAGCCCAGGAATTGGAGGTTGCTGTGAGCTGTGATGCCGTGGCACTCTACCCAGGGTGACAGCTTAAGGTTGTCTCAAAAAAAAAATTGTAAAAAGGATCACGGTGTATGGCATACCTCTTGGGGGCAGGACACAAGCATAAAGAGGGATTTTATCTACAAATGCAATCAGTGTAACCGAATTCTTTGTACCCCCAATGAATCCCAAACAACAATAAAAAAAACAATATTAACAAAATTGTAAAGAGCAAATGAGTGGCAGGCATTAACTATAATTCGCAGTTTATAAAATGTATATTCCTTATTTTTTATTCCTTAAAATTGCTTAAAATTGATTTCTTCACTTTCTCTGCATTGGGGTTTGGTTTTCCTGACAATCTGTGTCATGCGGTGCTCAGTGGGGCTTGTACCTACCGGACCCCAGCATTCATGGCCCTCTGAACATGCTAGTACGGGTGCCTGAAAATAGGAGGTAATTTCATCTTTCACTTAATGAGATTGTTGACAGATAAGGTTCAAAGTTTCAAAGAATTAAAGACAGAGATAGATACTGCAGAATTTATAAACAAACTGCTTAATTGTGCTGTAAAGAACAGATGAAATTTCCTTGGGGATCCCCCTAGACTTCTTCCTGCCTTTTCTCTACTTTTCCTTTGCCTCTGTGTGTGAAAACGCTGCCTTGCTATTCGTTTTTAATGAAACCCGTATGTTTATCATATTTTATGGCAGACTCTGTTGTTTGCCTCTCCAAGGTTGTGTTATTTTTTCCCCACACAGATTCAGCTGGCAGCCTTTTCGGATTCTTTTGCACACAGATGATGCCACAACACCAAAGCTCTAGCGGCAAGAAGCAAATTCTGCACCTCGGCAGTTCCGCTTGCAAAACAGAGGATTGCTGACTGATTCCTCTTTTCCTTTAGGAAAAAAAGCATGAAGTATAGAATGAAAAGTTTTCTAAAAGCCTTAACAAGAACACACGCTCACATATTTTAACAGAGCGACAGGCTTTAGAGCTTTTGATGATTTAAATGCTTGAATGACTCCACCATACCCCCTCATTTGCCTCAACGTGGGAAGACCCTGGACGCTGAGAACAGACCCGATTAGCAGGACTAGCCCTCATAATCTCCAAGCTTCAGACATTAGCAACAAAGAACAGTGGGCCAGACACAGGATAACTAATAAATAATGAGAACCATGTTGCAAAATTCTCTTTAAAATTAGGTCTAATTTTCTTATGTCCATAAAACTGCTACTAAATGAAGTTATACAGTTTTATTAAATTATCCAGATGTCATTTAAGGGTGAAAAAAAGGAAAGTGACTTCAGTATAATTTCTAATGTCCCTTTTGTGCAGACACACATACGCTCAGGCTCTCTGTGTATAATTATTTCCCTGTTCCTCCCGTCTAGTCAACCTGCGAAGCCATTTATTTCCTTCTCTGACTGCTGAACTTTTACAAAGAGATTTTATGCTTTCTCATATTCCTGTTGTTCCTTTCTCATGACAATCTGTCTTCTTTCCCATTAATTTGTTTGTTTCTCGAAGTCCAATGGCCTCTTTTCCAATGATCTCTTCAAATTAATAAAAATATATATTCTTACACTTAATTCCATTCATTCTTGTTCATAGTCTCCTAAAACATCACACCTGCTTGAAAATTCTGCTGAACTTCATCATATCCTTAATTTCTCCTAAATGTAAGCATTATCTAGAAGATTTCCTTTAATCTTTTCCTCTCTGTTTCAACTACTGGTATGGACACAAACCCATTTCCTCTCCTGATATACCTCAAGTTAATTTTCCCCTAAACCAGAATAAAACACCTAGAGTTATCTATCTTTTGAACTTCAAACATCCAATTAATTGCTCAGTTTTCCCCCCTCTGTGTCTATACTTTCCTCATCTGAGCCTCGTTTTCCCTGCCATGCTGAAGATTACTGCTGAAGTTTTCCCTGCCATGCTGAAGTTCCCATTACTTCTACTATGGGAACGAGATATCTTTCTACTTAAACCTTTCCCTATCAGGATTATTTTCCTAACATGTAATTTTGACACAGTGACCCCTCATTCAAAGCCACCTGTCTTTCCATTTTCTGCAGGATCAGAATCTTGTAGATCAAGGTCTACAATATTATGCCCCACTTAACAATAATGTATTGTTCATTGTAAAATTTGTTAAAAGGGTAAAGTTCATGTTAAGTATTCTTACCACAATTTTTTTTAAAGTGTCTAGATTAACATTTAACACAGTTCATAATTAAGGTGTTACCAGGCTGTATAATTTCAAAAGCATCCAGTGTAAAATTGTTTAAGCAAACTAACAGGGCTAACCACAGAGAAGAAAGACAATAGCAAAAACAAAAACAAAAAGGATAAGAAGTTTTCCTCCTGTTTTAAAAGAGGAATAGCAAACTTAACTTATTTAACCATGATTGTATTGCCATCTGCTGGTATAATTGGAGCACTGCATTTTAAGCAATTTTTTTTTTTTTTTTTTGGTCTAAAATGTGAAAGCTTTGGATTCAATTTTCAAAAACTCTCTCTACATACAGCTTGTAAAGTCAAATATAATAGTAGATGTTAGAGTGTCATGTAAAAAATTTCTTTGATTTAAAAGGACACAAAAATAACAAATTGTTGTGGTCTTTGCTTATAACAAATTAGGTGCTTCATCCATTAGTACTGAAATCATCTCAGTGAGCCCAAGAATGAGATGAATGGGGTTATATAGAATTGTATTGTCTAACATCAGGTGACTTTCAGGAAAAAAAATCACATTTGTTAACACTACTCAATAACTCAAAATCTTTTGAAACTCAGAATTACAATTGCCTTTTCCAATAAACTCTGTTCCCGCCAAGTTTCACCCTCCACAAGTTCACAGAACTTACCATTTACCTGTATCCTTCACCTGGGAGACCAGTTGTAATGCATCACATTGACATGGAACCTTTTCTGTGTTTGCTTCTCAATACTCAATAGTGGTTAAGAATCTTCTTTCTAAAGTCAAACAGCCTCTTTTCAAAATGTAAATTTTCCACTTAATAGCTGTTAATATTTTGTTTTTTGATTTTTTTGTAGTGACAGAGTCTCACTTTATCGCCCTTGGAAGAGTGCCATGGCATCACATAGCTCACAGCAACCTCCAACTCCTGGGCTTAGGCAATTGTCTTGCCTCAGCCTCCCGACTAGCTGGGACTACAGGCCACCACAATGCCTGGCTATTTTTTTGTTTTGCAATTCGGCAGAGGCCAGGTTTGAACCCACCACCTTTGGTACCACCAGCGGTAGGAGCTGGTGCCCTACTTGCTGAGCCACAGGTGCCGCCCCAATAGCTGTTAATATTTTTGGAATCAATTTCCTCTTCTGCTAAATGGAAATAGCCACTCTTTCCTTCACAGGAAAAGAAAAATTAGCATTAAATTGGAAAAATTAAATTAGCAGAAACTATCACTCAGAGTTGTGCCTGTCATGTAGTAATTTTTAACTAATATCATTGAGCTAAACAGATTGTTACAATTATTGTGTAACTCATACTAACAGGTAGCAGTGAGTCCCATGTAGGCTTACCATATTGTTATTAAAGGCAAGGTTTTTTTTTTCTTGGCTACTTTTAAATTAATTTAATTTTTATAGTGTAATTTATAGAGAAATTTATCAATGTTACAGGTAAAATATTGTGAGTTCTGACAATTGGATACAGACAAGTGACCATTACCATAATCAAAATAAAGAACATTTCTAGGGCTCGGCACCTGTGGCTCAAGCGGCTAAGGTTCCAGCCACATTCACCTGAGCTGGCAGGTTCGAATCCAGCCTGGGCCTGCCAAACAACAATGATGGCTGCAACCAAAAAATAGCCAGGCATTGTGGTGGGAGCCATAGTCTCAGCTACTTGGGAGGCTGAGGGAGGAGAATCATTTGAGCCCAGGAGTTGGAGGTTGCTGTGAGCTGTGATGTCACAGCACTCTACCCAGGGAGATAGCTTGAGGCTCTGTCTCAAAAAAAAAAGAACATTTCTAATATGTTCTGTACCCATTTACATACATACCTTTTACCTACCCCTAAACCCTAGGGCCCTCCAATCCCCAGTGACCACTGTACAACCAGCCACCATAGCTTTTCTTTTTAAAATTTTATGTAAGTAGAATCATGCCATTAAGTAGCCTTTTTGTTCTGGATTCTGTTACTTAGCATAATAATTTTGAGCTCCATCTATGTTTTTCTGTGTAGCAATACTTCATTTCTCTTTATTGTATATTGTATTTCATGGATATTTGGATTGTTTCCAGGTTTGGCTACTGTGAACAGAGCTGCCATGAATATTTGCATATAAGATTTTGGGTAGACAGACATGTGTCTTTATTTCCCTTGAATAAATATTTAGAAAGAGAGATTGGGTGGTTAAGTGGATTTTTATTATTAAGAAAAGTTATCAAAATTGCTGTATTGTTTTTTATATTCCCAACAAAGATAAGTTCCAATTGTCCCAGACCCTTGCAAATACTTGGCATATTCAATTTCTTTGATTTTAACTATTCTATCATTAAAAATGTTGAACATTTTTGCATGTGCATATTTTGTCCTCATGTATCTTCACTGCCATTCAAAAATATTTTGACTATCTTCTCAGTATCTTATTACTACTCAGTTGTTTACAGACATGTGTTTTGCAAAAATTTTCTTGCAGTTAGCTTGCATTTTTATTTTCTTAATCACTTCCTGAAGATCAAATTTTGATTAAGTGCAATTTATCTTTCTATTTCTCCTTTGTGTCCTAGTTCAGAAATCTTTGTGTAACCTAGGGTTGCAAGTTTTTTTTTTTTTTTTTTTTTTTTTTGAGACAGATTCTCATTTTGTCGCCTTTCAAACTCCAGGGTTCCAGTGATCCTCTTGCCTCAGCCTCCCAAGTAGCTGGGAATACAGGTGCCTGCCACAGCACCTGGCTACTTTTAGAGACAGGGTCTCACTCTTGCTAAGGCTCATCTTGAACTTCTGAGTTCAGACATTCCACCCAACTTGGCCTTCCAAAATGCTAGAAATACAGGCGTGAGCCAAATATTTTTGTCTATATTTTCTGACAGGATGCTTTTAGTTTTAGGATTTATATTTAAAACTATTGTTAGGTAGCTAGCAGGGTGGATGACAAATGCGGTTAGCCTATTTTTGGACCGGTTTGCATCCGGCTGACCTCGGCTGTTAGGGGAATAAGGCTGCGTAAGACCCTGCAGGTGGTTGTTATTAAGACCTTGGTGGTGGGTTGTTTCCAAACCTTGCAGGTGAGTTGTTTTAAGGACAGAGTAAATTAATTCCCAGGGATACTTCCCACAGTGCCTACAGTCACTAGGACAAGGCTTAGCTTGCTGTGCAGGTGATTAATACTTTCTTTTTCTTACTAAAACCTTATTGTTTTCTTCAATTATTTTGGCAACTCCCTCAAGGTAGCCCACTGCTCTCACACTATGGTACATCTCGAGTTAATTTGGACATATGGTGTAAGGTAAGGGTTGAAATTCAAAAATGTTTACATATAGATATCTAATTGAGCCAGAACTCTTTGTTGAAAAACTCTCTTCCCCATGGTATTATTTTGACACTTTTGTCAAAAATTAATTGACCACATATGTGAGGTTTAAATTTTGAACTCTATTTTGTCCTGTTCATTTATTTGTCTTTCCTTAAACAGTCTGGTTTAGTATAGTTTTATGGTCTCAGTATTTGGCTACTATACATTCTACAACTTTATTTTTGTTTTTTATCCAAACATGTTCATGTTAATTTTTGTCAAGAAAACAAATAAAAAGACTGCTAGAATTCTGATTGGGATGGCATTAAATCTATGTACAAATTTTGGGATAATTTAAAGTTTAACAATATTCTATCTTAGCATTCATTAAATGATATTTCTAAATGAGTATGTTTTCTTTCATTTCTCTAAGCAATATTTTGCAATTTTTGTTGTACATGTCTTATCTGGTGTGTCTTTTTCCTAAATTTACCTGCATGCATCCTAGTATCCCTTTTTTTGAATGTTATAATAAATGGCATTTTTTATTTCTATTTTCATTGTTCATTACTAATATGGAAAACTACAACTACTTTTTATATATTTACTCTGTAGCCTGCATCATTACTGAACTTATTAGTTCTATATTAGTTTTTCTAGACTCCTTATTGTTTTCTGTATACACAGTGACATGGTCTGCAGACAGTTTTATTTCTTTCCAATCAGTATGTCTTTTATTTCTTTTTATTTCCTTGTGTACTGGTTAAGTACCCCAGGGAAAAACTTAAAGTAAATGGTGACAAGGACATTCTTGCCTTGTTCTCAATCTTAGGTAGAACATATTAAACCATTCGATATTGATTATAATAACTATATGATTTTCTACATAGCCTTTTAACAATATGATGACATTCCACTTTATCCAAGTTTGTGGAGAGTTTTTATCATATGGGAAGGTGAATTTTGTCAATTGCTTCTTCTGCATTCATTGATTGTGTTATTTTGTAGTTTTAATAAATCAGAATAGGGAATTAGATTGATTGATTTTCAAATGCTGGACCAACATTTTGTTATTGTAATGAGCCTTTTTTGGAATGATGCACTCTTTTTTTTAAATTTTGCATTGGATTCAATTCGCTAAAATTTTGTGAAGTAATTTTGACTATCTGTTCATGAGGGATATTATCCTGAAGTTTTCTTTTGTAGAAACATGTTGACTGATCAAGTTAGGTGGAAAATATTCCCACTGAAATTTCTGAAAGAGTTTTTGTAGAGTTTTATAATTTTTTTCTATAAATACTTAGTAGAATTCATGAGTAAAACTATCAGGGCCTAGAGCTTCCTATGCAAGAAGATCTCTTTGCCACTTATGTTTTAAACTTACTTTTTGGAGAATTTTTTTTTTTTTTTTTTTTTTTTGTAGAGGCAGAGTCTCACTTTATCACCCTCAGTAGAGTGCTGTGGTATCACACAGCTCACAGCAACCTCCAACTCCTGGGCTTAGGCAATTCTCTTGCCTCAGCCTCCCAAGTTGCTGGGACTACAGGCGCCCATCACAACCCCCAGCTATTTTTCTGTTTTGCACTTCAGTTGAGGCCGGTTTGAACCCGCCACCTTTGGTATATGGGGCCAGCACCCTACTTGATGAGCCACAGGCACCGCCCATTTTAAACTTACTTTTTAAAAGTTTTTCTCATTTCTGCCACTAAACCTAGAATCCAACTTGATGAGGGTCACCAGCCCTAACTATTTGGAAGGATGGCTCTCTTTCAGCTTGCCAATTGTTGTTAAAAGTACTGTATTCCATCACCATGGAAGAAAGGTAAAACAAGCCACATAAACTTTTAGCATTAGAATAAAATGATAATTTTACTGAAATACAATTGAAAGAAGAAACTATTTGAGAAGGAAAATAAAAGATAGAATGAGAGAGAAAACCATATTATTAAAAATGAGGAAAGACAAAGAGGATGTTGAGGCTGGAAATCTAGACAGTGATTCAGTACATGCAGCAAGCAACTCCATGTGGAATATCTTTATATGCACTGTAAGAAGTTGTATGAAAGGGAAGATATTTTCAGAACTCTGAGCAAAAGCTATATCAGCTCAAGAGTTGAGAAGATGGAAGGATCTGGTGGAGGACATGCACCTGGGCTGAATTCCCAGGTCAGCAGCGTCCAGGTGCAAGGGGATGTGGTGCAGCAGCTTAAGGGAGAGGAAACACTCCTACTGGGAAAATATAAGGCAGATATAAGGCAGAGATTAAACTTGAGAATGAACAGGATAAGCTTCAAAAAGAAAATATACAACAGGAAATTAGGACCTTTTTGCAAAAAGTCCTCTAAGAGAACATACTAGCAGAAATACAGAAAAGAGCAGGACTTGCACACGATGTTTGTGCAAACGTCCTTCAAGACTTACAGGAAGAGGCTAATAAAAAAGAAGCAACAAAGAGAAGAAATGGGAAGAAAACAGACAATACGTGTATATCATGATTATGTAACAACAATATGAGGGGGCAAAAAAATTTATGAGAAAGAGTTAGACAAAATAATAAAAGGAGGAGAGGGGATGGAGGAGATGACTAAGGACAGGAAGTTAAAACATGGAAAGGAGGCAAGTAAACAACTTGTGAATAAGGTCATGTGTACAGGAAAAGTTCAAGTTCAAGAAAGGTTGTGAAGAAAAGCAAATGAACAGAAAGACTACTACAGAAAAGGAATGCGTAAGGGAAGTTCTTAAAGAACTTAACGATGAAGAGAAGCAGAATATTGCAAGATGCTGCAGTTTTTTACTCTGGGAGAAGAACAGGTAGAGGGCAATGCAAACATTCTACCAGCAGCGGGCACGGGTATAAGAGAAGGGAGAAGGACAGTGAGCATTTGAAGTGGGAATAGCGAAAAACAAGATTCAACAGGCAAAATCAAGGAGATAGAAAGCACCCTCAGGTGCATCTGGAACAGACATCTCTCATGGGGAATATGCCCCAATAGGCTCCCAGGCTAGCTTCCCAAACCTCAGTATATTTTTTTCTCAATCTTTTAATATTTTTAACTACACTATACCTATATGTACCTTGAAAACTATAGGAGGCTACACAGCCTCTTCAATTGTACCACTGCTGTGTAGTTCACAAGAACTTCCAGCATTATTATTATTAAGAGGGAGATTCCTTACAACTGGTGGGTCTAAATTGTAAGTTGGCAGAAAGAAAAAGAAAATATGCTGCATCATTCCTGGAGGTTGGTGACAACAAGCCTAATGGGTGAGGAGAGAAACCACAGGATTCCTGCACTTCTCCCAGATCTGCAGACAAAGTGGTCACTGGAGAGGACAATTTGCTTCAACATGTCGAACTCTTCTGGAGAACTGTAGAAGCTCCTCCTAGGGCTACCGAGGTTCCAAGCCTGTCTGGGCAGCCGGCTGACCTCCCCTCAAGCATCTGTGGTAACCTGGAATTTTGCTCCACACTCCACCAGACGTACTAGTCTCTGTCAGGTCTGGAGTTTTTAGCCTTCCTATCCCAGGGCCTTACAAAGAAAATCACTGGACTGCTTGGAGGCTGCCTCTGGAGAACTGGGAGTTTTGCTTTGCAAATGGGACACCCTTTCTTAAACATTAGCTAAGAATTCCCTTTGCAAATGGGACACCTTTTCCTAAACATTAGCTAAGAATTTCCTCCATCCCCTCTGCCCCAAACTTAAACTAACTGGCTCACTTGCCCAGTGGCGACCTTAGGAGGGGAAAGGAGTCAGAACCTGTACTTAGCTTACCTTCTTTTCAAAATCCTTTAAGGACTATTTATTTGAGTTATGATTTAGTGTAGTTTTACCTCTTTTCCATTATAAATTCTTTGAGAATATACGCTTTATCTTGTAATTCTCCCTTATCTTCACATTTTCCTTATCATGGTGTTCAGTTCAAATTTGAAATCTAATAAATATCTCCCATTCCCAGAATTCACAGATCACTTTTACAGACAATTCCAAGTCCTACCTCTAGATGGGGCACGTGATGTGTTTCCCCTACCTAGAAAAAGCCAGGGCGGACTCCGTCAGGTGGCTCTCGACTTCCATGTCTGAGTTCTGTTTTTCATTCAGAAGTTTGTAATAAACAACTTCATTATAAAAACTTTTGAAAACGTAATGCTGTAAAGCACTGAAAACTCTAACAAGGATATGTCCAGTGCATTTTCCAAAGGCACTCATATTTTACAATTAAAAGCCTTGTTTTCTATAAAGCCAAAACTACTCCAAGAGGTCATTCAACTGCGTTTATAAAGTGCCAGAAGATCTTTGTCTTGTATTTTTTTCTTTAAGAAATCTGGCATTTCAAGGGCGACCACTGGAGGGTGACCTGTCCCCAGAGGCGAAGGCCTCCTGGGACAGGGACCCCATCAGAGCCCAAACTGGACTGACAGTGCCCGGGGCAAATTCTCATGGCTCCAGCTTGTGTCATCACCCCTCAAGAGCCCCAGGTCTGCCTTGAAGTGTAGCACCAGGAGAGAAAATTTCTTTT